>QRDG01000231.1:957233-1145643 GCA_012064385.1 Puccinellia tenuiflora | reverse complement strand
AGAAGCTTGTTACTCTTGGGTGCATGGTGTTCCCAAGAGCTGTGCCTCTTGGGTGCATCGTGTACCCTAGACGGTTGGAGGTGCCGCGAAGCCTTCGAGTTGTGAAGCTTCGGCACGAGTTTGGGAGCCCCAATTGAGTTGTGGGTGTGTGCCCCAAGAAGAAGTTGTAAAGGGCTCCGGAATCCGCCCCGAAGGATTCCGATAGTGGAAGGTGAACCAATCCCTTGGTGAGGTCATCGGAGAATAGGGTGAGGCCTTTGTGGCATCTTGAGTAGGCCTCTTGTGGCGAGCTCCACACCCTCCAACGAGGACGTACTCCCTTAACAAGGAGGAACTCGGGAATACATCCTCGTCTCCGCGTGCCTCGGTTATTTCTATACCCGAGCTTTACTTATGCAATTTACATTGTGATAGCCTTCGTGCTTGAAGTTCTTTTCTATAGCATCACCTGTTGCTTGAATTGCTTAGCATAAGTTGTTGGTGCACATAGGTGAGCCTAGTAATTAGGTGTTGGCTTGTTAATTTAAACCACATAGTTTTATTCCGCATTATCAAGCCTCTAATTAGAAAAAGTTTTAATCGCCTATTCACCCCCCTCTAGGCGACATCTCGGGCATGTTGTTCTTTCAGGAGGCAGGCGATTTTGGTGATGCACACGGGAGACATCTACACCGTCTATCCGAGATCGAACGGGAGGCCGTCGATTCGTTCCCCAGAGTAGCTGCCCTCGGGATGGTGTGCATCGGACAGAAAGGAAATGACCAGAACGCACAATCCAACTGCCAAAGTGTCTGTGGTGTGAGAGAGCTCGCTCTTGTGCCAGTTTTAATATCCCTAATATCATTATTTTTCTACACTCTGTCTAAATTGTTTTTCCCAAAGGCAAGTACTACGTCCTGCTCGTTCTTTGCCCGAAATATTCCGTAGTCACATTTTGGACTCGGGTAGGGAGGACAAGCCGAAAGACTACACCAACCTCAAGAAGGCTCTGGATAATGCTCCAATTGGCTTCAGTATGAGGGAGGCGTCTTCAAAAGGAAGAGACCTGGAAGAAGAGGTGTGCTTGCATTCCACCACATTATCAACTTCTCGTGCGTCACGCAACCGAAGAATAGCGAGAGGGATGCCTACTACGCATCCATTAGATCTGTGCCTTCGTACGGGATGAAGAGCAACTCAAGTTGCCAGATCAACTCCAACGTTGGGCCAAACACTTGGCGACGATTCAAGATCGTGATCTCCGACAAGAATTCTATCGCATCCAGGAGACGTTCGCGCGGATCAACTACACGATCTCTGCACCGTTGGAGGCATGTTCTACTATGACGGCGCTCCACTCGATAATGCGGAGGTGGAATGGCGTTTAAAGGCACAAGGCGACATCCGGCCCTTCACGACGAAAGACGGCGTCCGCCCCTTCCCGGCCCGAAGACCGTCGACGCCTAGCTTATCTTTCATTATGTTGTCTAGCTGTGTATAGCTTTATGTTCAAACAATCGATAAAATTCGTGTTTGTAATGTGATGATCTAACTGCTACTCGATTCTGATGGATACACATGTGTGATGTATATAATTTTGTCTACTTATCTATTTTCAGTTATAATGCATGTGATCTATGTATTCTGTTTTGCAAAATGTATTATAGAATATATGTGTATAAATACCTACATTAACATCTGTATAAATACGCAGTATATAAAAAATACAGAAAAAGTTAGCCGTGACGCACCTTACCCGTGGCGCAATGGGGCGTGCGCCACGGGTATGCTTCATTAGCCATGACGCACACACATGTCTGCGCCACGGCTAACTACCCGTGGCGCACCGTGTCCTGTGCGCCACGGCTAGAGAAATATACTCGTGGCGCCCTTTTGCCTGCGTCACGGCTAAATTTTACCCGTGGCGTGGCAATCCGTGGCGCATGGGCCTGCGCCACGGCTAGTCTTTTTGGTACGCCACGGCTAGGCTTTTTTTGCGCTAGTGCGCCATCCCACCACGGAACCACCTCCTCGCGCCTCCCTTGGGTATCTGAGCCGCGCGACCGAGCAGCCATCGTGCACAGCTCGACGCACCACCTCCACCGCAGCAGCAGCCGCCGCCTGCCGAGCCCAACAGCAGCCCAGATCGATCCCGCCGTCGCCGCCGCACCGCACTCCTCGCCGGCCAACGCGCACGCGTCACCTCGCCGCCGCGCCGCACCTACCTGCCGGCCTGCGCTCGCCGTCTCGCCGCCGCGCCCGCCTCCCAACCCGTCGCCATCAAGCCCGCACCGCGCCGGGAACGAACGCGGGAGGTTTCCGCCCTGCCGCCACCTTCCTACGGGAGCACGCGGCGCTTTCGCCGGCTCCCCTCCGGTGGCAGCGAGCGGATGAGGAGATCGGCGGTGGCCTAGAGCGGCGGCGGCTAGGGTTCCCCGAATTGCCTAGTGAGGGCGACGCGGGGAATTTGGACAATTTCTCTATTTGTAACTTATGCCTGTGATTTTTTTTTCAATGGTCCGATCTGTGAAACTCGCATCAGACAGCTCAGCTCTCGACTGAACCACAGGCCCACGTCACGACTCACGAGGGCCTATGCACGGCGCGCCTTTGTTACTCACAAGGCCACAAACCCCTAGGCCCTAGCCCAGGGCCTGCCGCTCTGGTGCCTTAGTCGATACCGCAGACCCGAATCACCCGTCAACCCCCAGCGGCGGCGCTCCTTCGCTCCCCGAAGCATTTCCTCGAGCAGCTGCCGCGCGCGGGGAGCGGAGGCCATGGCGATGGCGAAGGCCAAATCCACCGCCCTCTCCGTCGCCGAGAAGTGCCGGGTACCTCTCGCCAGCACCCTCCGCGCTCGCTCCTCCCTTATTTTGGCTCTCTCGCTGACCCCCTCTTTCCCCTTCCCAGAACATCTTGGGCGCTAGTTGGGAAGCGCACCTCAACACCATCAAAGCCGACGCCAAGGGCAGGTGCGCGCAGAGCTTCCTGCTCCCCCCCACTCTTGATCCAGATGCTCGCGCCGTCCGCATACTTGTGCGAATAACAGCTAACTGACCAGGAATTTCTTTTTGGCAGCAAGGGGGAGATTCACACGTCGAGGGTGCACTACATGATCCAAAAGGGCATGCCATACTTGATTGTCCCCGAGAACGACATGCACAACATTGTAATGCTCTGGTTCTTCTTGCTTTATGATAGTTGATTTGTTTGTACTAGTGGTTGCTCCTATGTCTGATGAATTGCTTGTGTGAATTGTCTGTCCTGTAGAACATTGTAATTGATGAGCGGGGGTCTCTCTCGGTGTCCAGTCCAGTCCCAGGCCGCCTTACCAGCTTGCTCAAGTCACTCAACAAGGTCAATCATCTCTATAAGCTTAAATGCAACCCAATTTGATGTGTGGTTTTTTGAATTGCCTTCTCTCGTGTGAGTTGTGTGGTGACTTTGTTGTCTGGTGCAGTTTCCTCCTAGGGTTGCTATGACTGGTGATGTCCTGCGCTTGAAGGAGACAAAGGTAAGCTCGTTCTGAATACCCCTAACATTGGTGAACATGTTTGGTTCTCCAGTAGCCGTCGGTATATTGATACTGATTGTGCTTCATATCTTGTGCTTAAGGTTCCGATTATAGCTGAAAGCCTGAAGAAAGCTATTCTGAAGGAACATAAAGCTGCCAGCGAAGCTACTTATGGAGTTTCAACGGTATTGTCTTCAGCGAGTGCTTCTTGCAGGTCACGCAGTGAAGGTCTCCTTAGCTTACTCAATGAAGAGAGCTCCTACAGTATCTTGAAGTTTGAAATTGGGTGTGATATATGCCTTACTGTTTTTTTATGCCTGGCCTCCTTTTTTCTCTGTGTTTAGCGCCCGTACAAATAATATCTTAGCCATCTACGTAAGTAGTTACAAGGACCTATTTCTCTTTGTGATTCTGCAGCTCATGTGTCTTCATAGATTCATCTGGGAGCAGCCATAATACCGAGTTGGATACTTTTGAGCTACCAAGAGCCGATATGCTATGTAAGGTTCAACCGGTTTGATTTCAGCTGTGCATTTGTACTTCGGTACCTTCTACTAAGCTTAGCTAATAATGCCGTATTGGTCAGTTAGGATGCTAGTTGGTTGCTAAACAGATGTACCTTCTTTTTACTACCACACTCATGGCTAAATTTATGTACTGTCCTTTCTAGTGCCATTTCCGCGAAGCTGATTGATGGTATCAACCGGAATGACGCAAGACGGAGAGCACTCATTCTTCTCTGTTTGAGTATTTTGATGTGACTGCTAGAGTAAGTGTTTCGTATATCTGGACAATTGCAATGTAGGATATAGTGGATTGTTAGTTTCTCAGTTCTGAAGGTTCCTTGTTTTTATGCTAAGCTTTTATTTTTACAGTAATTTTGACTATCATCTTTGTATTTCCTTTAAGGATGCACTCTTGCTCTCCATTGATCACCATGGCTTTGAGGTGCTCGCAAAGGTTCCTGCTGTGCTATTGTTCTTGATGTCCCTCGGGAGTACCACTGGAAAGAGTTCAGATTCTCATTCAACGAAGCAGCTAAGGATGTCGAGGACTTCTGCCGCCACTTGGTCGAGTTAGAACATGAAGCTCTGCATAGCGTAAGGCTATCGGATTAGGTTGAAGGGTAGTAGCTCTCTCAGACCAAGCGACACAGCATTTGTCTTCAGCTATAGATCATTCAAAGAATATGATGTGTGGTTAGTTTAGTAAATGGTTTGCATTAATTCAGAGTTTAAACTGCATTGTCTAATTTGGAATTAAACAGAAAATTCAGGCAGTCGATCCTAGGTGATGTACAGAAGTGGTCTGTATGTCACCAAATTTTCAGGCTGTGTTTGGCACAGTATACATGTCGAGGAAGGCAACTTTTATAGTGTTTTGGAAGTAAATGTGAATTGCAATTGATCGGCGTCATTGTGCATTCGTGCATGAAGCAATTGATACATAGATAGTTGGTCGTTTGTTTCACATCGCATTTGACTGAAAACAAATCATCTGTTAAAAGAAGATAACCACAATGTAGGGAAGCATATGTACTGTCTACTACTCCACCATATATTACCAAATATATATTGTTTCAAACTTGAATATAAACTAAATATGCGAGTACAAAAATATTAAATACGCTGAACGATACTAAATCACCATAACAGATCGACACATTATTCAAAGCATCCTCCTCGATATCTAGTCGACCTCCTCGATCTTGGGCCCAGGGCCGCTGCTGCCGCCGGCGGCACTGGGCGGAACATCCTCGTCCATTCCGCCGGGCTTTCAGCGCCGCACCTGGTACATCTTGGCGATGATGGGGTTGCAGATGCCCTCCAGCTCCTTCATCTTATCATCGAACTCTTCAGCCTCGGCGAGCTGGTTGTTGTCGCCAGGTGATAGCGCCATCAATAGCTTCCGCTCTTCTTCTTGTCAGCCTCCGGGAGCTGGAGGCGATCTTGTCATCCTGATGGTGTTGCGCATGTTGTAGGCATAGTTCTCCAGGGCGTTCTTGGAGTCCACCTTCTTCTTGTGCTCCTCGTCCTCGGCCTTGTACTTCTCGGCCTCCTGCAACCATCTTCTCGATGTCCTCCTTGCTGAGGCGCCCCTTGTCGTTGGTAATGGTGATCTTGTTTTTCTGCCCGGTGGTCTTGTCCTCGGCCGACACGTTCAGAATACCGTTAGCATCAATGTCGAAGCAAACAGTGATCTGGGGGACGCCCCTGGGTGCCGGTGGGATGCCAGACAGCTCGAACTTGCCGAGCAGGTTGTTGTCCTTGGTCCTCGCCCTCTCGCCCTCGTACACCTGGATGAGCACGCCGGGCTGGTTGTCTGAGTAGGTGGAGAAGACCTGCTCCTTCTTGGTGGGGATGTGGTGTTCCTGGGGATCAGCACGGTCATGACGCCTCCGGCCGTCTCCAGGCCCTGGGAGAGGGGCGTGACGTCGAGCAGGAGCAGGTCCTGCACCTTCTCGTTACCCTCGCCGGTGAGAATGGCGGCCTGGACGGCAGCTCCGTAGGCGACGGCCTCGTCAGGGTTGTGCTCTTGCAGAGCTCCTTCCCGTTGAAGAAGTCCTGGAGGAGCTGCTGCACGCGCGGGATACGGGTGGATCCTCCGACGAGCACGACGTCGTGCACGGTGCTCTTGTCCATCTTGGCGTCGCGGAGGCACTTCTCGACGGGCTCCATGCACTTGCGGAAGAGGTCCATGTTGAGCTCCTCGAACCGGGCCCGGGTGATGGTGGTGTAGAAGTCGATGCCCTCGAACAGGAGTCGATCTCGATGGTGGTCTGGGCGGTGGATGAGAGCGTCCTCTTGGCCCTCTCGCACGCCGTCCTCAGCCGCCGGAGCGCCCTCGGGTTGCCGCTGATGTCTTTCTTATTCTTCCTCTTAAACTCCTGCACGAAGTGGTTGACCATCCGGTTGTCGAAGTCCTCGCCTCCCAGGTGGGTGTCTCCCGGGGCCTTGACCTCGAAGATGCCCTCCTCAATGGTGAGGAGAGAGACATCAAAGGTGCCGCCGCCAAGATCAAAGATGAGCACGTTCTTCTCCCCGGTGCTGGTGGACTTCTTGTCGAGACCGTAGGCGATGGCCGCCGCGGTCGGCTCGTTGATGATGCGCATGACGTTGAGGCCGGAGATGACGCCGGCATCCTTGGTGGCCTGGCGCTGGGAGTCGTTGAAGTAGGCGGGGACGGTGACGACGGCGTTCTTGATGGTTGTGCCGAGGTAGGCCTCGGCCGTCTCCTTCATCTTGTTGAGCACCATGGAGGAGATCTCCTCGGCCGAGAACTGCTTGTCCTCGCCCTTGTACTTGACGCCGATCATGGGCTTGTCTCCAGGGCCAGGGATCACCTTGAACGGCCACAGCTTGGCGTCGCTCTGCACCGACGCGTCCGAGAAACGCCGGCCGATGAGCCGCTTCGCATCTGCAAGCAAAATTATGACACGTGCGCGCGTTCAGATCTGTAGTACAGAGACATCGATCTGCTAACGAAGGCTTGCAGAAGCAGAGCAGAGCAGAACAGAGCAAAAAATTAGATCGGATGGGTTTATATACATACCGAAGACGGTGTTGATCGGGTTCATGGCGACCTGGTTCTTGGCGGCGTCGCCGATGAGCCGTCGGTGTCGGTGAAGCCGACATAGGAGGGCGTGGTGCGGTTGCCCTGGTCGTTGGCGATGATCTCGACTCGATCATGCTGCCAGACGCCGACGCAGGAGTAGGTGGTGCCGAGGTCGATGCCGATCGCCGGGCCGTCTCCTTTTCCGGCCATGATCTCGTCGACAACTTAGCTCTGAGAATTACGGGATTGGTTGGGATCTAGGATCGGAGCACGCGGTCAGGAACAGAATAGGTGTACCGTGTTACGTGTGGAGGGAGAGGCTATAGGGGGTGGATTTTAAAGGCAGTGGTCCCGCGGACGAGTATGGGTTTAGAAAGTTCCTGGGGTGGGCGGGAGCCGTCGGATGTGATTTGGACGGACGGGAGGAAGCCGCGGCGTCCTCGGGGGGGGAGACGGGCCAGTCGTGGCGAAGTTGGACTCGTCCTAGGTTGTGGGGTTTGGGTTCTGGAGAGCGCGGGAACATTCTGGAGGCCTGGGGAGGTGGAGACGTTCCCACCTTTTTGTTTCCGACTTCTCGCCGATTTGTCCGGCACCAATTGGTTGAGTGGTCACGACATTTCGTCTCGGAGGGGACTGAGATCCAGTGCCTTGCTGAAGGCAAAGGCACACGGTGCCTCGACCCCCAACATCCACCGTACATCCCCATCCAACGGACAGCAGCAGTTCACAGTCAAGCAACCTCACACGCGCAGCAACAGCCTACAGAACACGCAGGGAACACAGAGCTTCGCGGGTGGAGCTCCCACGGACCCGGCGCCCCGTCACCGCTGGAACCGAGTAGCGCCATCGCCGCGGGAAACGGAGGCCGTCCGCCCCTTCCGACAGGCTTCACTGGTGCCCTCCGCTGCATCGGCAACACGGCAGGACGTCGTGCTCCAGCGCTAGCATCAATCAGTACTATCCTTGTGTTTAGTTGCTACTCCATGGATTTGCGCTGCGCGACGCTGATACTGTTGAAATCCACACATTCTTCTGCACTGGCTGAGCAATAACCTGGCACTGCTGGCAAGAATTAAACATGGTGTTATGTGAGTAGTAAAAAACAGGCTAATCTGGGACTTGATTAGCTGAGACGGAATTTATTTTTGTGGATTTTTTTATGTCAAGGTTTAGCTTAAGAGGATGCAGGCCTCTCTTTAGTTTGTACAAAATTTCAATGCTCTGATTTTCAGTTTTCAATTCATTTCTAATAGTAATAGACTGCATCTTGTTCACTTTTTTTGCTGAACTGAAAAAACAACACTGTTTACTGAATTTGGTTGTGCTGTTTCGAACAGAGAAGGGCTCGCCTCGTGAGCTACCAGCTGCTGGATGCTGTGTGCACCGAAGGAGGGGGCAGATGGGGCGTCGTAGGGGACGGAGGGAGCCGCCGGAGCGGAGCGGGGAGCTTCGGAGTGGCGGTCGAGGAGCTTGCCGGCTCTGTTTTCTACCGCGGAGTGGTTGCGGCAAAGCTTCGTCTGATTTGACCACGCTCGTTTCTGAGTTCTGACTTGCGCGTCAGGTCGCTTGAACTGCTGTTGTCCGTTGGATGGGGATGGACGGTGGATGTTGGGGGTCCAGGCACCCTGTGGCTTGCCTTCAGCAAGACACTAGATCAATCCTCTCGGAGGTGCCGTGGTTCGTACTCAGGTGAGTGGCCAGATACCACTTTCCTCATAAAAGGTACTCCTCCAATACATAAAAAGTGTCGCTCATTTTGTATTAATTTAGTACAAACTTTATATTAAGTGGACGACATTTTTTATGGATCAGAGGGAGTAGAATTGTTGTGAGAAAAAAAAACAAAACCCGAGCTACATGTAGCTACGGTCTTCTAAAATTTTGAAAACATAATTATATAATCTCAGATTTTTCCGTAAAAATTCTACCTGTATACATATGGATGCGTAGTTTTGTGTATACATATGGTTCGAATACCCTCTTTCAGCTCTCTCGGATCATTATGAACTTTTGGAAGAAGCATAAAATTGGTACTGGTCGCCGCAAGAGCAAGGCAATACGGAATGAGAGTTACAATCACCACTATTCACCCTTGTTCTTGTATGCAAAATGTTCTCTGCACGCTAATCTTTTTTTGCGTAGGTTACAATCACCTCATGGACAAGAACACAACCCGTGACGATGCTACTCACTGCTCACTCATCCCGAAAACTGCTCACTCCGTCCCGAAATATATGACCAACAAATAAAATAATCAAAGTCAATGCAAATCAATATCAATAGATACCATAAGATATACTCCCTCCTTGCTAAAATGTAGTGCATATTAGATTTCAAAGTCAATCTTCGTAAAGTTTGACGACCAAGTATATATAGATAAAAATATATCAATGTCTACAACATCAAACCATATCATTACACCATCATGTTATATACTTTCATATTGTAATCTTAATATTTTATATATTATTGATCAACTTTATAAGGTTTGAATTTGATCAAAACTAATACACACTACATCTTGGCAGAGATGGAGTATTTTTTTTTTTCATATATTTATTCGATCTTGTAATTGGTGATCTTACATTCTATATATTGATCAAACTTAGTAAAGTTTCTCTATTGAGTAAATACATATGTCATGTATTTTAGGACAGAGGTAGTACTACTAGAATGCATGGTACCCTCCATTGTGGCCAATGGCCTTGAGGTCACTCCCACTCTCTAAAAATAACTTGCCTCTCAATGTTGCCTCCAGAACAACCTCTAGAGGCGTCCTCAAAGCTGGAGATTGAGACCGACAAGTTTCTAATTAACCGGGGTATAATGGATTAATAATTTACTTATTGGTTTCCACTACCAAGCTTGTCAAAACCTACAAAGAGGAGCATCATTACATGAGAGCATTTCGCGTGATAAACTAACCGTTCTTTTATAAGGTAAGCATGCAATATATATCTTCATTTCTCTGGTAAGCATGCATATACATCTTCATTCTCTGAATTTTCTGCTTGCTGACATTGGTAATGCAGATGCCGTGGAGGAGGATTCCACTTATAACTATCGAGAAGGGCTGATTTTGGTGCAGCGGGATAGCGACCAAATGAGGAAAATCGTTGTCGCCCCCACACGTCAGGGGAAGCCTCATCTGCTTGTTTCGAGGAAGTTGAGCTCGGACTTCGAGGCACAACCAGGTCATAAATAGAGATAGTCCATTCTCATGTTCTTCTGATGCCAATGTATGATTTCAGATGATTGAATTTGCTGTCAAATTGGATAGGCTTCAGATCCAGCTAGGGATGAACATGCCCGCGAGAGCAGAGAAGCAAGCGGCAACAAATCGTTCCGTCAGGTTTGTGATGTGGTGCTCTACATAGGGATCATTGACATTCTGCAGGAGTATAGCATGAGAGAGAAGATTGAGCACGCCTACAAGTCCATCAACTATACCACCTTGTCGATATCCATTGTCAAACCTCGGTTCTACTCGGAGTGCTTCCTCAAGTTCATCCGCACCATCTTCCCTCAAAACTTATCCAGTGAACAAATAATTCATCTCCCCCCCCCCCCCCCCCCCCGGCAAGAAAAAAAAAATGTAAAAACAGTTCAAGGAAATGCCTTTGCTGTATTTCTGTACATCTGTATGGTTTTAGATTGCTCGAAGCAGCAGTGTATATATTTGTCAAAAGCAAACATTGACAAAACTAGGCAGCAGTGAGTGTATATATTTTTCAAAAGCAAACATTGACAAAACCTGTCATATTGAGTTGACCAACCACCCCCACTATATTACTAAATGTACATATAGATATGCCACGTGTCTGTGACCCCAAACCCATCCATACATTTGTCATTCAGTACATCTACTATTATCTTAAGTAGTGGAGTTAATTAGGTGAGATGATGACACGCACCATCATGAAAAATTGTGTGAAATGCAAATGCAAGTGACCACGCCTATAAATTGTATCTACATCAATCTGAAGCTGATCACAACACCAAAACGCAACCACAGCTAGTTAGTTTGGAAGCTATTTCGCAATAGAATGTCAAACACCAACAAACAGGCCCTAACTCTCACTGCTCTCCTGATCCTGCTCGCCGGCACCCACCTCGTCACCACTGCGAGAGCCCCAGTGGCTGTTACCGGCATTGGTGCTGGAGGAGGAGTTTATGGTGGTGGTGGTGGTGGCAGAGGATAAGGCGGTGGAAGTGCCGGCCATGGTTATGGCTACGGCTTGGGCTATGGCGCTGATTATGGCTCTGGAGGCAAGGTGGTGGCGGCGGTGGTGGTGGCCATGGGGGTGGTGGTGGTGGAGGTTGTGTGGGCATGGGATCAGGTTATGGCGGTGTTATGGCTCCGGTTACGGTTCTGGTGGTCAAGGCAGTGGGGGAGGTAGTGGAGGAGGAGGAGGCGGTGGATCTGACTGCAGCGGTGGTAGCTATGGGTCTGGGTATGGAGAAGGCTATGGTTCAGGTGGTGACATGAACGGTGGTGGTGGAGGCGGCGGCGAACATGGCAACTGAACATCTATAGCAGTTATAAACACTGTTTATAAATAGAACTTAATCTGGTAATGGAGAGTAATAAAAAACGGTGGACTAAGATTGTGTCGATCAGCCATCTTGACATGCATGTTTCTGCCACTGGTATTCATAAGATGGAATGAAGCTTATTCGGCTAGGATAGTGATTTTGTACGAGTATTACGTACAAGATCATACAAGCTTAATTTTGTGCATGAAAGATCACAAGCATACCATCCATGTTGAAAGTACACGTAATCTCCAATCCTCATCCAACTTGATCCATTTTGCTTCAACACGTAGGAATTCACTTTCCTTCTTCCATCCAGAAAAAAGTTATCATAATAGTGTGATCAGTTTTACAAGCATCCATTAAAGAGATTTAACAATTAATCATTGGCACGACAAAGTTTTCTAGAGGGTATGTAGAGTACATGTCACATCTATGAAGTCAAAGTCATCCCTAGCTGAAATCTGAATCCATGTACCACTAACCTGCATATGAAGACATGGTGGACTAAGCCCTCTAGGGTGGCCCGATCTTCACGGATTGACGAACGAGAGGGCGAATGCACACAAGAACACGAAGAACACAAGAACATAAACCCGATACCAGTGACCTGTTGCCCTCACCGTCGGTCCAACCGGCCCAATAGAATCACACAAGGGAGAGACCGCGAGGTAGAATTCCTATGTGAAAGATCGGCAAGCGCTCGGTAGAATCCCGTGAGTGAGAGACGGTGAAATAGAATTACACACGGGAGAAACTTTGCGCAAGAAGGGAACCTTGAATCACTCAATAGATGAAGTCTAAGGAGTGGCGTTGAATCCCATGGGGATCTTCTCCACAAAGGGAGGGATGAGCACAAGCCCAAGTCACTATCTCTATTCCAACCCAACCCTAGATCTAAGGGAGGAGGGAGATATATATAGGCTAAGCCAAAAGGTAGGTGGGAGGATAAGTGATAATGGATATTGACAAGCGCTGGCAGAGTTGGCGGAGAAAAATCTTCTTATGTAGCTTTAGTGCGATCCCCGGCAACGGCGCTAGAAAACTGCTTGATAAGGACTGGCAAAGTTGGATGGTGCCCCAAGTGAAGGCGTGGAATGTAGCAAGTAGCAGTTTTCCCTCAGCGAAGAATCAAGGATTAATCGAACCAGTAGGACTTTGAAATCAACAACGAGGTGAACGTCGTCGATCTCTGGCGCTTAACCGTGACGAACGTGGAACTGCACACACTCAAACAATTACTTTGCCCCCAACGGCAGGAAGGTTGTCAATCTTCCCGGCCTGCTGAAAACAAAGCGGTTAAACGTATAATATAGTGAAATGATATATGAAAACGGACCAGTGAGCAATTGATGATGGAAAGCAAGTAAATGAGGTTGTAAACAATGTAAAAAGATGGACCGGGGGCCATGGGTTCACAAGGGGTGTCTCTCCAATAAATAAAATACTCATATGAAGGTAAACAAATTACAGCTAGGCAATTGACAGAATTATGACACAAACTTAATCTAGCTATATCAGAATATTCACGGTAATATTCATGTAGGCATCACAACAAGGAACAAAGACCGCCATCCAATTGTATCTTTGTCTAAAAAGTCCACCTAGGGATCGCTATCCAGCCTGTCACCCATCGGTATTAAGTTGCAAGCAATAGACAATTGCACTAAGTAAAGTGTATGATGTAAGCAACATTTATAATCATGTAGACATAAACATCGCTGTTTTACCCTTAGTCGCAACAGCACACCCTCGTCCTTAGACATTTCTGTCACTCGTGCCCAGGCACAAAAGGGGGCATGAACCAACTATCTAGCATAAATACTCCCTCTTGGAGACACACATAATTACTTGGCCAAAGCAAATACACACATCGGAGAGCATGCAGGAACATAAATTAACATATAAGAATCATGCACAATCTGATCATAACTTCATAATCCATCGGATCCCAACAAACACATCATATAGCATTACAAATAGTCGATCTTGATCATGTAGGGCAGCTCACAAGACCATAAATATGAAGCACAAGGGAGAGAGACAACCATCTAGCTACTGCCATGAACCCGTAGTCCAAGGTGGAACTACTCACACTTCATCCCGGTGGAAGGCATGGCGATGTAGAGCCCTCCGGGATCGATCTCCCCTCCGGCAGCATGCCGGGAGCAGCTTCAAAATCTCCCCAAACTAGGGTTCGTGGTGGCAACGGTGCCGGGATGTGTTTCTGGAAAATAATCATCGCCCCTGACATTTTAGGTCAAAAGGGATTTTATAGGCGTCGAGGGAGGCCGAGGCGACGTCCAGAGGGCAGGGGCGGGTCCCCCCCACAGCCCCACTCAGGTCGCGGCCAGGGGTCGCCCCTAGCCCCTGGGTGGCCCCTCCGGCTCCCCTTTGGTCCAGGTCTTTATCTCGTCGAATAAAAAATCTCCAAAAAGTTTCGTCCAATTCCGAGAATATTTTCAGAAGTAAATTTTCTGAAATAGAAAATAGCGAAAACAGGGAACTAGCACTGGCATCTTGTCAATAGGTTAGTCCGACAAAAAGCCTAAAAATGATATAATTAAGTAATGAAAACCTGTAACAATGACATATAAGTAGCATGGAACAATCAAAAATTATAGATACGTTTGACACGTATCAATAAGATACAAGGGAATATTCCCTAGATATGCACGTAGGCCCGAGGGGTCCGGTAGTACCGGCCTGGGGGCGGTAGTACCGGTCCCAACCCGGTAGTTCCGGACCTCTAACAGAGAGCAATTCCGGCAGTCGGGTGGTGCTTGCCCGGTAGTACCGGCCTGGCGGTAGTGCCGGGTCTTCCTGGAGCTGCAACTCTTCTTCCTTCTTCGTTTCCATGCGTACGCCTTGGATGGCTTCGAGTCTTGAGCATCCTCGGCATCTCCCTTGGCGTCCGTACTCGTCGTGTGACACCTATCAATATGCAAGGGTAGAGGCTTAGGTAGTATACCATCCAAAGGCGGTGCATTGTAGTTCGTAGAGAGGAAGGAGGTCACCTTTGACATCCATGTTCACGTGGCATGCATTGGGACGCTTGACATGGTGATGTCGTTGGGTTGGGCTGCATCATCTCCCCCTCCTTCGAAAAGCGTCGTCCTCGACGCTTGCACGTCATCACCATGTGAAGGGGGTAGATGGTTTGCCGTTGGAACGGAAGTCACCATGTCGCCATCGTTACCTACATGCATCAAAGACCAAGCAAACAATGTGTGTGCATGATAGTGGAGCACATCATCCATGACATGTCCAATCTTGATCATTACACCATTAGCACAACACAAATATATGGAAAGTATTTTAAATGCGAGGTCAATGTGCAAACTACTCATCCGAACATCCTCAAGATGTGAAAACACAAAATCTCTAATAAAATTTGAGAGTGCTATCGGAGCTATCTCATTTTGAAACATATGAGCACTATCGCAAAAAAGCATCAGAAAGAGAAATTGGTCAATATCTTTGTTGCAATAAGAAGAGAATTTGGCAAAAAAACAAGAAGAGGGATTTCCAAATCATCATCACCAATGGGCCAAAAAACGGAAGCACTTGTGACAATACATGCTCAAAATAACATTATGGTGGCCAACAAACATAAGGGAGGAGAAATTGCTCATCAAGTTTGTGGCAACACATAAATCATCTAGATGAAAACTCAAGGAAACATGCATGTCACAAAGGGAAACAAAAACACTCACATGCTTGCAAACCAACCAAAGGAAAGAGAATTTGTTCAATTTGTTGGAAGCAAACATGTGGAAGGTATTAGAGCCGGGTTTAAACCGAAACTCACAAGTATTATGCTCTCAAGAGCTCCTTTTGTCAACTCATGCTCACTTGAAGTTGACATTAGCATGCGGAGACCATTACACACGAAATTCCACATAAAGAAATTATGTGCATGGTACACGAACACATCATCCATTATGATGTGTCTCTTCATTTGCACATCACCAAGCGCACCAAATTCAATATGAAAGTATGAAATATGCGGATGGTCAACATGCAAAATGAAGGAAAATTCTCAACATAGCAAAAGGAACCATCTCCAAAAGGCGAGGATGCTATGGGGGCAAACTCATTATCAAGAATTTCATCATCATTGCAAGAAAGACATATGAAAGATAAATTGTTCAACATATTGCATGCAACAATGGGAGAAAAATGGAAACATTCATAGCAAGGCATGCATGTGGTAAGATCATCACACATAGCAAATTCCACATGATCAACATTGTTTTGAAACAAGGTATGACATGGGAATATGAAAGAATCATAGGTGACATCAAAAGAAGCATCCACATCATGTATGCAATCAAAAGTCATCATGTCCACTAGTGGGATCATGGCATCATCAACACATATATGCGTACCATTGTAGTCCCGCTCTTGATAATTAGGTGTTGAGGTAGTAGTAGTGGCATCCATGTGGCCGACTTGTACATCTTGATGTGACCATGGGGTGGCATCGTCTTCATCCTCCATGTACATATTCTCCATTTGAGGCCTCTTCATGTCGAGGCTTGGCGTATCTTCATCCATGGAACCTAGCACACAATGAGAGAACACACTAGAGGTAGAGGGTAAGTTGTTAGAAATCGGAATGGCCTCACTTGACCTATCTACTACCTCTCACAACTCAAGTGGTGTATCACTCATTCCCTCAAAGTGGAAGCACTCAATCTCGCATATAGTGGAGGCACTCAACTCACTTGCACTCTCCCTCAAGTGGGCTAGGTGGCTTTCATGCTCACGTGGGATTGCTACCATGTCATCATTCAAGCATATAGGGATAGGCTCGATATTCTCAACTCCATTCACCGCCTTGGTTGAAGGGAAACTCCCATGCTCAACCTCCTCAACCTTGTCGCCTCCAAAGATGAATGCCATAGGATGAGCATCATCACTCGACTCCTTTGCCGAAGGGAACATCCCATGCTCGGCTTCTCCACTTGACTCGACGTCCATAGTGGTCGCATCCGCCATGCTCGCCTCCTTGGTCGAAGGAACAATCTCGTGCTCGACCATCTTCTCGCCATCTTGATTCATCGATTCTTGACGCTTGGGGGCAATCCCACATGATGTGACCGTGGCCATGGCATATAGGGCATAGGAGGTCTTCATCTTGGTGTAGATGCGGAAGTAGGCTCATGTTGGTGTCGAGAGTGGGGCTCGAGTCGTCATAATGATCATAGATAGGGCCTTGTCTTCCTCCATCTTCAAGTGTAGTGGACCATGTGCTCGTAGAAGTGTCGCCGAAGATCTTGGTCTTGAGGTGGTGGTCGATGTCTTCATGGAGCTCCTTGCGGAAGGTGTCAATTTTTGTCATGAGCTTGGCGAGGATGTCCTTGTCCTTCTTGGGGCGTGATCTTCTCTTGGACGCCTTTTGGGTGGTGACACGAGGAGGAGACACCGTATGATGAGGGCCATCCTTCGTCGACCTTGACTTGAGTTTGGGCGCCATGGGAATGGGGGCTTGCTTGTCCTTCTTGGAGCCTGAGCTTCTCTTGGGCACCATGTTGGTGGAGGCACGAGGAGGGGACACCATTGAAAGGATCATATGGGCACCTAGAGGGGGGGGGGGGGTGAATAGGTGCTACACCAATTTTTAATTCTTTTTCGATTTTAGGCTTAACACAAAGGTAAATTCTCTAGATATGTAACTACGGTGAATTTACCTATATGAAGAGCAAACTAAAGAAACTAGGCAATTAATACGATACAAGTAAATACAACTAAGGGAAAGAGATAACCGAAAGTGGAAGAACGCGGAGACAACGATGTATTCCCGAGTTCCTCCTTCTTAAGGGAGTACGTCTTGTTGGAGGGGTGTGAGCTCGCCACAAGAGACCTACTCAAGATGCCACAAAGGTCTCACCCTATTCTCCGATGAACCGTACCCAAGGGTTTGGTTCACCTTCCACTATCGGAATCCTTCAAGGCGGAATCCGGAGCCCTTACAATGTTTTTGGGGCACACACCCACAACTTAATTGGGGGCTCCCAAATCAACACATCTGTCACAAATACAACAAGTAGTAAGTACAAGAATTCTAGGGTAACACAATGCTAACCCTAGAAGCGAAAATCCTCAAGTGAATGATGGGGAAATGAAGAACGGCTTGGTGAATATGTAGATCCGGGCCTTCTCCTTCAATCCTCCAAAGATCAGCAAGTTTGGGTGGAGGGATTGGGAGATCTATCGAATTTGAGCTTTGAGCTTTTTGGGCATTAATGGAGGAGAGAGAATTCAAAGCTAACTGCCAAAGGAGGAAGACACCCTCCTTAAATAGCCCTCCTTCCATCCAGCCGTTGGAGGCACTCCAGCCCCGTAGCGCCGGAAGTACCGCCAGGAGGGCCGGTACTTCCGGTCTTCCTTTGAAGCTTCAGCCAACGGTCTTCAGTCGACTTCCTTTAACTCGCCGCAGCGGTAGTTCCGCTTGAACCACCGGTAGTTCCGGTTTAGCGGTAGTACCGGATCAACTTCTGGTGCCACTTCCGTTGATTCCAGTACCTAGCTTTCTTAAGCGGCACTGGACTCCGGAAGTACCACCGGAAGTTCCGAGCGGTAGTACCGCTGGGAGCGCCGGTACTTCCGGTTTAGCGGTAATTCCGTACTACTTCCGGTGCTACTTCCGTTGAGTCCAGTACCCAACTTTCGTAAGCGGTACTGGGCTCCGGAAGTGCCTCCGGAAGTTCCGAGCGGTAGTACCGCTGGGATGACCGGTACTTCCGGTAAAGCGGTAGTTCCGGTACTACTTCTAGTGCTACTTTCGTTGAGTCCAGTACCCAACTTTTGTAAGCGGTACTGGGCTCTGGAAGTACCTCCGGAAGTTCCGAGCGGTAGTACCGCTGGGACGACCTGTACTTCCGGTAAACCCCAGAACCACCAAAACGAAGCATTTCTTGCGACGATTCTTTTAGATTTCCTGCACAGCTGAGATTCAACATTAGAGTATTTAGTTGTATTGTTGTCAACATCAAAATCACATGGGGGTATCACATGTTCTTCAATCTCCCCCTTTTTGGTGTTGACGACAATACAACTAATTCGCATAGATAGTTTGCATAAGATAAACGGGCTCCCCCTAGCGGAGCTCCCCCTATCTTTTGGAAACCTTGCAAACATATCAACATATTCATAGGATAGATAGGACATATATAACCATATGAAAACAAATAGTTCAAGTTACGTGCTCACATCATGCATAGAGAGTTCAAATGAAATTAAACTAAAAGTTCATGGGAACACGAGATAAAGAGGCAAATAAAAGAAGGCAAACTCGTGTCCCGCCCATGCAAACCCCGGAGACTAAGGCTATGCTAAGCACTTCTCCCCCTTTGGCGTCAAGACACCAAAAAGAGAGGAGCGACATTAAGCGTCCCAAAAGGATCACTCCTCCTCCTCTTCCTCCTCATCGGACCAACCAACACGGCCATTGGCAAGCCACTCCTCCTTTGGAGTGATGTTCTCATCAGAGCCATCGGAAACTGGGATCTCCAACTTGCGCATAATCTGTTTCTGACGGAAGCGGTTCTTCTTGTCTTGCACATGGGCCTCATACATGCGGTCATCAATCAAACAGAAGGACTCCCTGAACTTGGACTTGATCTTCTGGAACCATCTCGGTTCCTCAGCTGGGGCCTCAGCCACTTTCTTTCCTTTCCCAAGGCGGTCCGCGGGAAGCACATGAGGTTTCTTGCGGAGCTTCTTCTCAAGGTGGGGAACCACAGACTGGGAATGATCAAGGCGCTCACCATGGTGGAGGAAGGCCCATCTACCAACAATGAGCCTCATAATGTAGGGGGCAAAGATAGGAACCCGCTTATCAATGATGCAGAGCCACAACTCCTCATAGATAACATTCATCACATCTAGCTTCTCACCGGACCCCTTCCTCTCATGGCACTGAATGAGCAAATCGATCAAATAGCCATGAACTTGGTCCCAGTTGCCCACGCGAGGAGTGAGCCTCTCCCTGAAAATGCGAAACATGATCTCATAGGTAGGAATGAGATCCTCGGTCTGTCCTGGAGAGCCACCTTCCATGGTGATAGGGAGAAGCACATCCCTGCAACTTGGGCGGTCTCTATGATGAACCGTCCATCCATTGGATCCAGAGGTATGAGGGTAGCCCAGACAAGCAGCAAAATCTGACCACCTGCACTCCACATGTTCTTCCTTGATCATCGAACGAAGCACAAAATTCCTCTCATCTCCCATGTGCACAGTAGCATAAAACTGCCCAACAAGCTGCTCATCATAGTCCTGGTGCAGCCCCATAATGTCAAGCAGCCCGAACTCCTCACACATGGCATAGGCTTCGGCAAAGTAGGCTTGGAACTTTGGAGACGTCATGTGAGGAATGTTTAGACGGTGTTGAAGGACCACAACATTCCTTGTGCCCAAATATATTTGATCATGCACAAGCTCTTGATCATTGGTGTAGAAGCGGGGGTTATGGACATTGCCTTGACGAGGAATGAGGTAGGGGTTCTTCATCCGATACTCACGGTACTGATTGTCGAGCATCTTAGCAAACGAGACTATTTTTTGTTTCTTTGCCACTGACTTCTTAGGAGTCCCACTTGAACTGGCAACACTTTTCTTCTTTTCAAGGTTGATCTGACGGGCTGACTTGGTTTGCGGCATCACCTCGGACTCTTCTTCAATGTCTTCCTCAACCGTGTGCTGCTTCTTGCGAGCTGAGGAGGAGAAACCTGAGAAGTAAGCACAAAGGTAGGGAGGGAACAAGGAAAGACAGAAAATTCGCAGTAAAAACATGGTAGTTGCATAGAGTAGTTAACCCGTGTGGATAGGGAGAACACCAATAGTACCGAGAGAAACCCCGGGGACACCCCACAGAACACCCAACCACACGTGCCCGAGAGAATCGAGGTGATTAGGGTTTCACATGGTACTAGCGATTTCTTCCACGATCTACACGAAAAACCTACTCTAGACAACTAACCACATCTAGTATAGGTCCAAGACATACTCCAATGAAGATTGTATCCAAACAATCATGCATCTAGAACTTGCCCTACATCATATCTAGTTTCGAATAGTGAAGCCTAGAATGAGCATGAGAGAGGGAAAATACCGGAGGCCATGGAGGAGGATGTCGAGGGGATCGATTCCCTCGGACCAGATCTGAAGGAGGAGCACCGGAGGAGCTTCAATGGAGCCCTAGAGGGGGGCCGACGGCTGGGTAGGAGAGAGAAGGGACTGGGGGTCGGGAGGACGAAGAAAGGAAACCTAACTTCCTCCCCGGCCCCGTGCCCTTAAATCACTTATCTCGCCGCACCGGTAGCACCGGTGGAGCGGGCTGATACGTCTCCAACGTATCTATAATTTCTTATGATCCATGCTTGTTTTATACCAATTGCTACATGTTTTATTCACACTTTATATCATTTTTATGCATTTTCTGGAACTAACCTATTAACAAGATGCCACAGTGCCAGTTCCTGTTTTCTGCTGTTTTCCCGTTTCAGAAAAGTACTTAAGGAAATATTCTCGGAATTGGACGGGACAAAAAGCAGCAGTCTTATAATTCAATGGACTACACGATGCCCGAAGGAGAGGTGCAGGAGGGCCGTGGGCCTCCCACACCATGCCCTCGCGCGGGGTACACCCTGGCCACGCGGCCACGTGGTGTGGGGCCCACGAGCCTCCACCGACGACGCCCCTTCGCCTATATATTGCCCCCGACGCGTATACCCTAGACCAATCCGTCATATTCTAAAGAAACATCTGCAGTGCCGCCGCCATTGCCGACAAGTTTCGGGGGACAGAAGTCTCTGTTCCGGCACCCTGCCGGGACGGGGAAGTGCCCCAGGAGCCATCTCCATCGACTCCACCACCATCTTCATTGCCATTGCTGACTCCCATGATGAGGAGGGAGTAGTTCTCCCTCGGGGCTGAGGGCTGTACTGGTAGCCATGTGGTCTATATCTCTCTCTCCCATGATGTGATCTATATGTGATCATGAGCTTTGCAATCTAGATGTTGTTATGTTACTCAAGTGGGCTTTATTTATGTGATCTCCGGAGACTCCTTGTCCCACGTGTGTAAAGGTGACAGTGTGTGCACCGTGTGGGTCTTTAGGCTATATTTCACAAGATACTTGTTCACTGATTTATTATTTGAGTTGGATGTCTCTATGAAATTGTGGTGTGTTAGTACCTCATATGAATGCTCATGGTCCAGTGTGGGGTATTAACTAGTACTTGGGAATATATGTTTGAGGCGTGCTTTTGCATTCCTACACAATGAATTAGTGTTCGTTATCCAGCCGGAGAATACTTCGGAGTAGTATATTGAAGTGCTTATATTTATATTCAATTATGATTGCATTGTTGAGAGTGACCACTGGTGAAAGTATGATCCCTAGGCCTTGTTTCTAAGCATTGAAACACCGTTTACAACAAGTTCTGCTACATGTTTGCTTGCTGCCATTTTTATTTCAGATTGCAATTACTACTTATAATCATCCATATTACTTGTATTTCACTATCTCTTCGCCGAACTAGTGCACCTATACATCTGACAAGTGTATTGGGTGTGTTGGGGACACAAGAGACTTTTTGTATTGTGATTGCAAGGTTGCTTGAGAGGGATACCTTTGACCTCTACCTCCCTGAGTTCGATAAACCTTGGGTGATTCACTTAAGGGAAACTTGCTGCTGTTCTACAAACCTCTGCTCTTGGAGGCCCAACACTGTCTACAAGAATAGAAGCATGTGTAGACATCAAGCTATTTTCTGGCGCCGTTGCCGGGGAGGTAAGGTAAGCGGCACTCACACTCCAACAACAAAGCTATCCGGCAATAAAGCTATTTTCTGGCGCCGTTACCGGGGAGGTAAGGTAAAAGGTACTCACATCATCTGGCTACTATGCTATTTTCTAGTACTGTTGCTGTTGTGTGAGTGCTCGAAGTTATTTCCTTTAGATTCTGCAATTATATCTTTTTGTTTCTTGTTTTTAATTTCACTAGTTAGGCTTAATGGAAAACAACAAAAAAATTAGTATTAGTTCTTTGGAAATCATTTTTGCTAATGCTATGGAAAAGTCTAAGCTTGGGGATGAGGTGTTTGAAAATCCTTTTGCTACTAATGATTACATGTTTGATACATCTCCTTCTAGTAAAAATGATGATATGTTTACAGATGAACACACTTTAGAAGATAAATATTCTATTCCTTATGATGATACTATGCCCCCAGTTTTTGATAATTATTATAAAGAATATTATGACATGGGTTATAATTACAATCATCCTCATGAAACTTGTCATAATTATGGAGGGATCACCCAAAACCATCCCTTTAATATACAACCTGTTTATCATGTTCAAGTTCTTTATGATGATCCTGCTCCAGTTGTTATTCATGAGAAGAACTTTGTTTATGTGGAAAATGATGACACTTTTATGCATATGGATCATGATAAGAATTTTACATGTGATGGTTATATTGTGGATTTTATCAATGATGCTACTGAAAGTTTTTATGAAAAAGGGAGACATGGCTTCATATATCACAATAACATTGAATCTCCTCTCCTTTTGTTGAAATTTTTGAAGTTGCACCTATTTTATCTTCCTATGCTAGTCAATTTATGCTTCATGGATTTATTTACTTACAAGATTCCAATGCATAGGAAGTGGGTTAGACTTAAATGAGTTTTATAGTTGCTTCTTGATGCTCCCTTATTGTGCTCCAACTCTCATTTTTATGTGAGCATCATCAAAATTACCATGCCTAGCTAAAAGGCTTTAAAGAACATCGCTTATGGGAGACAACCCATCATTTTATTTACAGTATCTTTTCTTTTATTTGAGTCAAGAAGTTTTTTTTACTTCTGTAGCAACTTCTTTGTATCTTTATTTTCTTGCAATGTTGTGCCAAGTAAGGTCTCTAGTAGAAAGTTTTTGCTATATTTGAATTTCTGCACAGGAAACAGATTTCTGTTTGTCACCGTTAAATTCGTCATTTATTACAGAAGCGACAAAATGCTTTGAGATTTTGTGTGCTGAATATTCATATATGTATGAAACTTTTTCTAGTTCAGTGATTTTCGATTTGAGCAACTCTAGTGCCTCGAAAAAATTCGTCTTTACAGACTGTTCAGTTTTTGACAGATTCTGCCTTTTATTGTGCATTGCTTCTTTTGCGATGTTTATTTGGATCTTTTTGATTCTTTGAGCATCAGTGGCTGTAGCTAATGTTATAATGCATTAAGATGTGCTTGTGTCACAGTAGAACTTGTGAATTTTTGGTTTATGCACTAAAACTCTAATGAGAATTACTTTGAGTTTGATGTGGTGCAAGTTTTCAAGTAAGCAAAAGGGACGATATGATGAGATCAAGAAGAGTGAAAAGCCTAAGCTTGGGGATGCCCCGGTGGGTCATCCCCAGCAAATTCAAGAATACTCAAGCATCTAAGCTTGGGGATTCCCAAGGCATCCCCTTCTTCATCGAGAAAACTATCAGGTCATCTCTAGTGATACTATATTTTTATTCCACTACATCTTATGTATTTTGCTTGGAGCGTCTGTTTTTATTTTGAGTGTGTGTTTTAGTTTGCTTAATAAGTTGGATCCTAGCATTCTTGTGTGGGAGAGAGACACGCTCCGCTTTTTCATATGAATACTCTTGTGCTTCGCTTATATTTGTTGAGTATTCTTAGCTACTGTTTGTTTTCTAGTAAGCTCTCGCTTTTAGCATGTTATCTTGTTTAGAGCTGCTAGTTCTTTGTGTTAAGCTCTCTTGTATTTCACTCTTATTTGTTAGAGAGTTGTTTTAGTTGCTTGGTTGATGTGTTAGATTGGAAAATGCTATGCTTGTGATAGGGGTATGAAATAGAGAAAAGCTGCATAGTCTTGTAGACCATTGTGTAGATAACTTGCTCCTCTTCAATTGTTTTGAGGTATTAAAATAACTGATGGTTAAAATTTGTTGGCTAATGTTGTTAAGAGCTGATTAGTGAAGATGTGTTAGTAGAGCGTGGAGCCGTACTTTTCTGAACTAAAAACAACTTAAGTCAATAGTGCTTTAGTGTCGTGATTTCCTCTTAGTTGAAAAGAAGTTTCTAATGTTATAGTTACTGCAACGGTCGGGGAAGCCAACGGGGCACTTGTGTCGCCGCCACGATCCCTCTCGGGGTGTCTCTAACCATTTGTAAAACTTTGATACTGTTAGTTGTTTGCAATATACGACATGCTATGTGAGTTTTTGGTTTTTGGCACTTCCACCTCCATATTTTGCTAGCCTCTTCGGTACTTTGCATTGCCCTTTTTCACATTGAGATTGGTGCATACTTCGCAAGTAAATCCAACCCCGTGGGAGATCTTCATTTTGTTCTCCTACACATAAGCCAACTATCTTCCTCAAAACAGCCACCATATCTACCTATCACAGCATTTCCATAGCTGTTCCGAGATACATTGCCATGCAACATCCATCATTTACATTACATGACTTTATGTCATTTTTACTTCATTACCATATAGTATTGCTTGACCATTTGAGTTAGTGTGATGCGTGGTTTTCCACATGTGTTACATCTTTTTCACACTACGCTCGGTCTTGCATATCCACGATACACCATGTATTAGTCTTTGATTTTTGAGTACACCAAAAAGTGTGATGATCATCTTGTAAAATAGAGTGTTGCCTCTACCTGTGAGCATATTGAAAAGAGTCCAAAGTGGCCAATCAAAAGAGTCCAAAAGAGACCAATGAGAGAAAAATATAAAAGAGCCACAAAGGCCTCAAAAAGCAAAAAGCAAAAAAAGAGAAAAAGAAAAAAGAATATAAAATGAGAGAGGGGGCAACACTACTATCCTTTTATTCCACACTTGTGCTAGTAGCACCTACATCATTGTAGTGAGTTTTCATGCTTCATTAGTATAACTATGTGGGGACCAAACGTTATAGAACTTGGCTTGTATATTCCAACGATGAGCCTCCTCAAGTGAGCTCTAGGTCTTCATGAGCAAGCAAGTTGGATGCACCCCCACTAGTTCCATTGGAGAGCTTCCATTCATATAGCTCTATGTGCATCCGTTGCATGGCAATCACTACTCCTCATTCAGTGTCTACTACGGGACTTCCTCTTGTCTTGTGGTTACCTCTTCCACTGTTTGAGCCTTCCAAACCCCCATCATTATTCTCTTTGCCATAACCTCATGGTGCCAAGCCTTCTTCTTGATTGTATTAGTTGAGTGGACTACATAACAGTTGATAAGTTAAGTGGATGGATTAAGGACACTTGACTTGAGCTTGGCTATTTCTATTATTGACTGAATTTGATGCTTTGAAGATTGATTGACATTTTACATTGGAGACACAATTTACTATCCTTCTTTCTAAACCTTATGTATGGTTCCTTGTCTCCAACACGCTGATTCATGAAAAGTTCTAGCTTCTTTTAGCTAGCATTTGTTAATCATTGTTTGCTTAATGTCAACTATAGACAATTGTTTTGGATCACCTTATTCACATCATGTGCTTTGCATTGCTATGTTGATCTATATTGTGATGGCATGTCTCCTAAGAAATTATTTGTTATCGTTTTACCTACTCGAGGACGAGTAGAACTAAGCTTGGGGATGCTGATACGTCTCCAACGTATCTATAATTTCTTATGATCCATGCTTGTTTTATACCAATTGCTACATGTTTTATTCACACTTTATATCATTTTTATGCATTTTCTGGAACTAACCTATTAACAAGATGCCACAGTGCCAGTTCCTGTTTTCTGCTGTTTTCCCGTTTCAGAAAAGTACTTAAGGAAATATTCTCGGAATTGGACGGGACAAAAAGCAGCAGTCTTATAATTCAATGGACTACACGATGCCCGAAGGAGAGGTGCAGGAGGGCCGTGGGCCTCCCACACCATGCCCTCGCGCGGGGTACACCCTGGCCGCGCGGCCACGTGGTGTGGGGCCCACGAGCCTCCACCGACGTCGCCCCTTCGCCTATATATTGCCCCCGACGCGTATACCCTAGACCAATCCGTCATATTCCAAAGAAACATCTGCAGCGCCGCCGCCATCGCCGACAAGTTTCGGGGGACAGAAGTCTCTGTTCCGGCACCCTGCCGGGACGGGGAAGTGCCCCCGGAGCCATCTCCATCGACTCCACCACCATCTTCATCGCCGTTGCTGACTGCCATGATGAGGAGGGAGTAGTTCTCCCTCGGGGCTGAGGGCCGTACCGGTAGCCATGTGGTCTATATCTCTCTCTCCCATGATGTGATCTATATGTGATCATGAGCTTTGCAATCTAGATGTTGTTATGTTACTCAAGTGGGCTTTATTTATGTGATCTCCGGAGACTCCTTGTCCCACGTGTGTAAAGGTGACAGTGTGTGCACCGTGTGGGTCTTTAGGCTATATTTCACAAGATACTTGTTCACTGATTTATTATTTGAGTTGGATGTCTCTATGAAATTGTGGTGTGTTAGTACCTCCTATGAATGCTCATGGTCCAGTGTGGGGTATTCACTAGTACTTGGGAATATATGTTTGAGGCGTTCTTTTGCATTCCTACACAATGAATTAGTGTTCGTTATCCAGCCGGAGAATACTTCGGAGTAGTATATTGAAGTGCTTATATTTATATTGAATTATGATTGCATTGTTGAGAGTGACCACTGGTGAAAGTATGATCCCTAGGCCTTGTTTCTAAGCATTGAAACACCGTTTACAACAAGTTCTGCTATATGTTTGCTTGCTGCCATTTTTATTTCAGATTGCAATTACTACTTATAATCATCCATATTACTTGTATTTCACTATCTCTTTGCCGAACTAGTGCACCTATACATCTGACAAGTGTATTGGGTGTGTTGGGGACACAAGAGACTTTTTGTATTGTGATTGCAGGGTTGCTTGAGAGGGATACCTTTGACCTCTACCTCCCTGAGTTCGATAAACCTTGGGTGATTCACTTAAGGGAAACTTGCTGCTGTTCTACAAACCTCTGCTCTTGGAGGCCCAACACTGTCTACAAGAATAGAAGCGTGTGTAGACATCACGGGCGGTACTTCCGCTCGCTGCAGTTTTCCAAGTCCTGGGAAACTGCAGGGGGCGGTAGTACCGGACGCTTCCCCGATAGTACCGCACATTTTAGACTCTCCTCCCGCAGCACCGGTAGTACCGGTGGAGCGAGCGGTACTTCCGTCCACTGCAGTTTTCAGGCAGCTGAAAAATGCAGGGGACGGTAGTACCGGTCGATTCGCCGGTAGTACTGCTCCTATCAGAAAACTTGATGTTTATTTTTAGGGAGAATTTAATGTTAGATTTCGATCCATGGGTTTTTAGGAGAGTTGGGGCTTAGGATGGACAACAAACTGTCGTAATATGGTACTACACTCATGTTTGCAAGATGCAAAAATAAAAGGCCAAACATGAGTGTTTTTCCATCGCACGCACATAGTGACACATATAGGTCTGGAGAAGAACAAAAATACCAACTAAGAGGCAACTCCTCACCGAGGAGGTCGGTGGCCTAGGCCACCATATATGAGTAAGGAGAGTGAGACACCGCGAAGATGTATCTTGGGTTCTCACTCAAAACTCATCATTTAAGCTCACAATTCATGAATTTGAATATAGAGTAGACAAATGAATTCATTAATATAGGCATCATGGGGGGAGGGAGAGCCCAATAGTTAGGACAACACTCCCCCTAAATCCATGCCTACACCTAAACCAAGATAGAAGTTGAAACTATAGGTGTGTATGCAAGATGGTCAAGCCAAGCTCCTCGAATCCACGATATTTAGCTCATTCCTCAAATAAGTGAATCTTGCTTCATCAAGTGGCTTCGTGAAAATATCGGCAAGTTGGTCTTTGGTTGGCACATAAGCTAGCTCAATGTCTCCACGGGCAACATGATCCCGAATGAAATGATGACGAATCTCAATATGCTTGGTTCTTGAGTGTTGCACCGGGTTGTAGGCGATCTTGATAGCACTCTCATTGTCACACAAAAGAGGCACTTTGTCACAATTGACACCGTATTCCTTTAAAGTCTGCCTCATCCATAACAATTGAGTGCATGCACTAGCGGCGGCCACATACTCGGCTTCGGCGGTGGAGAGAGATACAATTTTGCTTCTTAGAAGACCAACTTACCATGGAACTACCAATGAATTGGCACACCCCGGAAGTTGATTTCCTATCATCTTGATCACCGGCCCAATCCGAATTCGTGAATCCACGAAGAGTGAAAGATGAATCCCTTAGATACCACAAACCAAACCTTAGGGTATGAACCAAATATCGTAGGATTCTTTTGACCGCCAATATGTGGCTTTCTTTAGGAGCCGCTTGATACCTTGCACATACCTACACTCAACACAATATCAGGTCTAGATGCACAAAGGTAAAGCAACGAACCTATCATGGAGCGGTAGAGTTTTTGATCCACATCTATATCCTTTGGATTAAGTTGTAGATAGCATTTGGTATCCATAGGAGTCTTCTTCTCCTTAGCATCCACCATATTGAACCTCTTGAGCATGTCTTCAATATACTTTGCTTGGCTAATGAAAGTCACTCCTCTCAATTGCTTGATCTCAAATCCAAGGAAGAACTTCAACTCACCCATCATAGACATCTCAAATCTATCGGTCATAAGCTTTGAAAATTCATCATTAAAAGCTTTGTTAGACGAGCCAAATATAATATCATCAACATATAGTTGGCATACGAAAAGCTCCCCTTTAACCCTCTTAGTAAAAAGAGTGGGATCAATTTACCCAACTTCAAATCCACGGTCTAACAACAACTCTCTAAGTTGCTCATACCACGCACGTGGTGCTTGCTTAAGTCCATAGAGCCCCTTATCAAGCTTGTAGACATGGTTAGGGAAGTTGGGGTCCTCGAACTCCGGGGGTTGCTTAACGAATACCAACTCCTTTAAAGGACCATTGAGAAAGGCACTTTTAACATCCATTTGTTGCAATTTAAAATTATAACGGGATGCATAAGCAAGAAGGATACGGATGGACTCAAGGCGAGCCACGGGAGCGTAGGTCTCTCCAAAATCAATTCCTTAAACTTGAGAGTACCCTTGAGCCACCAATCTATCCTTGTTCCTCACAACCATGCCATGTTCATCTAGCTTGTTCTTGAAAATACATTTTGTGCCAATAACATTGCGGCACTCCTTTGGCTTCTCAACCAACTTCCAAACTTTATTGCGCTCAAAATTGTTGAGCTCTTCATGCATGGCTTGCAACCAATCCGGATCTTCAAGAGCTTCGGACACTTTCTTCAGTTCCACCATGGCAATATGAGCTTGTTGATCACTAAAGTTTGCCAATTGCCTTCGGGTGGACACTTTGCCTCTCACATCATCAATAACCTTCTCAAGAGTATGTTCACGAGGTTCCATGGTTCTTGCAACTCTAGCTCAACGACGGGCTTCGATATCCTCATTGCATCTTGGAGGTATCACTTGATCATCTTGATCATTTGAGTCCCCGTCTTGACCGGTAGGTTGACCTTGATCTTCACTAGGCACGAATTCAACATTGGAAGAAGAAGATGATTGAACAAGGTCTTGATCATGGCTAGCATCATGAATAGGTGAGTTGGGCTCTCACATAGAAACTTGATCAAGGGGTTGAGGATCTTCAACTTGTTCTTGGGTTGGTGCAATAGGCTCTTCATTGGCAAGATTTTCTTGAGTAGATGAAGGCTCCACTTGGGTAGAGCATTGTCCTTCTCGTTGCGCCACAAGGGGTTCCTCAATGGGGCGGAAAAATCCCACACCCATTCTTCTTATGGCTTCTTGAGGAATTACATCATCTACATCGGAAACATGAAATTGTGCCACTTGGGAGCCGTCATTTTCCTCGAACACCACACTACAAGATTCTATGATACGCCATGAGGCTATATCATAGACTCTATAAGTGTGGGATTCGGCACCGTAACCAACAAAGATACCCTCTAGAGATTTAGATTCGAATTTAGTTAAGCGACAACCTTTAATCAAATAGAAACACTTACAATCGAAGACACGGAAGTAGGAGATGTTAGGCTTGTTGCATGTGAGGATCTCATAGGGGGTCTTGTTCAACCCGTTGCGGAAGTAGAGCCGGTTGGATGAGTGACATGCCGTGGATATAGCCTCCGTCCAAAAACTCAACGGAGTCTTAAACTCCGCTAACATGGACCTTGCTATATCCATAAGAGTCCGGTTCTTCCTCTCGGCTAAACCATTTTGTTGAGGGGTGTAAGTTGCGGTATATTGGTGATGAATACCCTCTTCAGTAAGAAACTCATTGAGGGTGTAGTTCTTGAACTCGGAGCCATTATCACTTCTAATTTCCAATATGGGAACATTGTGTTGACATTGCATCTCAATGGAGAAGTCGATGAAGGTTTGTTGGGTCTCACTCTTCGACTTGAAGAAATAAACCCAAGTAAATCTTGAATAGTCATCAACAATCACCAAACAATACTTCTTCCCACCAAGACTTGCTTCGGGAACGGCACCAAAAAGATCCACATGGAGGATCTCCAAGATCCTCTTGGATGAAATGATAGTCTTGGAAGGATGGGGAGAATCATGCATCTTGCCTTCAACACAAGCCCTACAAACACGATCTTTGGCAAAAGAGACATCTTCTTTTAGTCCGAAAATGTGGCCACCCTTGTGAAGACTTTGCAAAGTTCTCATGTTGACATGGGCTAGGCGGCGATGCCACAACCAACCCTTGTCGGCCTTTCCGAATAAGCACATCGAATTTGAAGTGGTTTTCTTCGAAAAGTCAACCACGAACAAATCATCCTCGACGTACCCAACGAAAGCGACCTTTAGAGTCTTGATCCACAAGAGTACCACAACATCAATATCAAAGAAGACTGCGAAACCCATCTTATTAAGTGCATGAACGGAAAGTAAGTTAAAACCAAGGTCTTCGACAAGCATGACATTCGCTAAGGTGATGTCCTTAGCGACTACCACCTTGCCAAAGCCCAATACCTCAGATTTTGATCGATCTCCATAAGTGACGGTTGCTTCATTTAGATTTGGTCTCAACTCCATCATTAATTCCTTACTTCCGGTCATATGTTTTGTGCATCTACTATCAAGCACCCATTTTGACCCACCGGAAGCATAGTCCTACAAGAAATCATTGCTTTGATTTAGGTCCCCATTTTTTAATGGGTCCTCTTTTGTTAGCAACAAGGGTCTTAGGAACCCAAATGGAACGAGCAATAGGTACATTTCTAGGACCAACAAACTTAGCATAGACATCCCCATAATAATCAACATATATAATGTAGTGGGGTTAGATTTTCCCGTAAAGTCATCACTAATGGTTTTGCCCCTTGTGGCACCACCACTAGCAATGTTGACTTTCTTAGCTTGAGGGATCTTCTTTGCTTGAGGAGCTCTAGCATCCTTCATGAAGCTCTTTTTCTCCTTTTCCTCCTCAATGAACCCAAGACCAACTCTCCCTTTTTGTGAAGTAACAAACGGTTTCTTACCTAGGGAGATGGCCTTAGCAAGATTGATCTTCAACCTAGCATTTTCCTCAATGATATTTGCATGATCACAAGTAATGGGAGTGGAGGAAATAGGCATATCATTTTTAGCCGGTTGAGTTTGAAGTTGTTCATACGACTTAGTGAGGGTAGAGTATTCAATCTCCAAAGCTTTGTGGGCCTTGGAGATCTTCTCTAGCTCCTCGGTTAGTCTAGAATGACCAACACCAAGCTCGACCTTTTCTTTCTTACATGCTTTGTATTTAGCAATTGCATGGTCACGTTCTTTAATGAGTTTAGCAACAATTACATCATTTGATTCTTCTATAGATTCTATTTGTTGCTCTAGAGAAACTCTAAGCTCATACTCTTCTTCAAGATTGTCTTTCAAGGATGCAATTTCCATAGCATCTTCTCTTTCAATCTTACCCTTGATCTCAAGCATTTCTTGAGCTTCACCATATTGACTCATAAGAGCCTCAACATGCTTCTTTGTTTCACCTTGCATGTTAGTGATAAAATGATCGAAAGCAACTATTTCCTCTTTGATTTTAAGACTAGTAGCATCATCCATATTACTCATTGCCTTAGAAGATGAGGGAGATGATACCTCGGTGGTCTTGGCCATGAAGCATCTTGCGGAGGAGTTGGAGACATTCTCATTGGGGGATTCAAATAGGGAAGGAGATGATGAAAAAGCAATAGCAATGGCGGCAATTTCATTTGTGGGCTCTTCTTCTTCCCCGAATGAGTACTCTTCTTGAGCAAGCAATACAATTCTCGGAGGCTTCTTGTTGGTAACATTTTTCTTGAAGAAAGGTTTCTTATGAGTATCCTTTGACTTATCCTTTCGAACAAGCTTCCCTCCATGATGTTCTCTATTCTCAAATAGACATTCGGCCACAAAGTGATATTTATCTTGACAATTGTAGCAAGAACGAACCCTTTGTCCACCCTTCTTCCTTCCACTTGCCTTGTTGACAAACTCCCTTGCCTTGGATGGACTCTTCCAAAAGGCTTTAGACGTGAGAGCCGAATAGTCCTTGAGAGTATCTTCTAGCTCTTTGGGATCCCAATGTGACACATCTTCTTGACCCTCATCATCATCGTCTTGCACCACAACCTTGACCTTCAAAGCAAGTGAAGATCCTTTATGCATTCCAATGGCTCGGGCTCGAGCATCTTCGGCGTTCTTGGCGGCCACCTTGTATGCCGCCATCTCTTGCATGACTTCATTAGATGACATGAGGTGATAGTTGTGTCTTCCTTGGAGACTCTTCAAGTCGGTGGATTCGAACGGCCAAAGGGCGCTCACATACTTCCTCTTGATCCAAGCATCATTCACATAGGTAGCACCAAGGGCTCGAAATTGAGTGGCAAGGGTCTTGAGTCTTCAATACATTTCTTCATGATCTTCACCATCTATCATGAAAAAGCCCTCGTCTTGGTTGCTCGAGGCTTCAAATCTATTCCTTTGCATGCTCTCATTACCGACAAACTCTTGAGTGAGAATATCCCAAACTTCTTTGGCGGTGGTAGCAAGCTCGATGTAAGACAAGTGCTTTTCTCCCACGGCGGTATGAATTATGTTGAGAGCCAAATCATTGAGTTGGCCATCCATGACTTCTCTTCTTGTCATGTTGTTTGGGTCGACGGCCTTGAAACCAACTTCGATGATTCTCCATAGCTCGCTCGAAGCGCTCTTGATATGTGATCTCATAAGAAATTGCCAATTAGAAAAACAAGACGGATTAAACTTAGGTGGATCACCCCTATTGTTTATATGAGGATGCGGGATAGGTGGGTCAATGGAGTACTTAAATGGAACACCATGGTACTCCTCCTTCCCATTATCAATTTTAGGAGGGGATTCATTAGTGAGTTGTTCGCCCTCCCCACTATGCGCGGCGGAAGCATTAGCCTCTAGGGATGATGTAGCGGGTGGCTTGTTAGCCTTCAAGAGTTCCCTCATCATAGCATGCAACTCCTCCATTTGAGTGTTCATGGATGATGTCAAGCTTGTTTCCAAATTCTTGAGATCATCCATGGTCACGGGAGGGGTGCTACCACCCGTAACATCATCACCGTCACCCATACTCTCTTAGGCGGTGAAGCCTAACTTAAGAGCCAAGGCTCTGATACCAATTGAAAGGATCGTATGGGCACCTAGAGGGGGGTGAATAGGTGCTCCAACAATTTTTAATTCTTTTTCGATTTTAGGCTTAACTCAAAGGTAAATTCTCTAGATATGCAACTACGGTGAATTTACCTATATGAAGAGCAAACTAAAGCAACTAGGCAATTAATACGATACAAGTAAATACAACTAAGGGAAAGAGATAACCGAAAGTGGAAGCACGCGGAGACAAGGATATATTGCCGAGTTCCTCCTTGTCAAGGGAGCACGTCTCATTGGAGGGGTGTGAGCTCGCCACAAGAGGCCTACTCAAGATGCCACAAAGGCCTCACCCTATTCTCCGATTAACCGTACCCAAGGGTTTGGTTCACCTTCCACTATCGGAATCCTTCAAGGCGGAATCAAGAGCCCTTACAATGTTTTTGGGGCACACACCCACAACTTAATTGGGGGCTCCCAAATCAACACATCTGTCACAAATACAACAAGTAGTAAGCACAAGAATTCTAGGGTAACACAATGCTAACCCTAGAAGCGAAAATCCTCAAGTGAATGAGGGGGAAATGAAGAACGGCTTGGTGAAGATGTAGATCCGGGCCTTCTCCTTCAATCCTCCAAAGATTAGCAAGTTTGGGTGGAGGGATTGGGAGATCTATCGAATTTGAGCTTTGAGCTTTTTGGTCATTAATGGAGGAGAGAGAATTCAAAGCTAACTGCCAAAGGACGAAGACACCCTCCTTAAATAGCCCTCCCTGCATCCAGCCGTTGGAGACACTCCAGCCCCGCAGCACCGGAAGTACCGTCAGGAGGGCCGGTACTTCCAGTCTTCCTTTGAAGCTTCAGCCAACGGTCTTCAGTCAACTTCCTTCAACCCGCCGCAGCGGTAGTTCCGCTGGAACCACCGGTAGTTCCGGTTAGTACCGGATCAACTTCCGGTGCCACTTCCGTTGATTCCAGTACCTAGCTTTCTTAAGCGGCACTGGACTCCGGAAGTACCACCGGAAGTTCCGAGCGGTAGTACCGCTGGGAGCATCGGTACTTCCGGTTTAGCGGTAGTTCCAGTACTACTTCCAGTGCTACTTTCGTTGAGTCCAGTACCCAACTTTCGTAAGCGGTACTGGGCTCCGGAAGTGCCTCCGGAAGTTCCGAGCGGTAGTACCGCTGGGACGACTGGTACTTCTGGTAAAGTGGTAGTTCTGGTACTACTTCCGGTGCTACTTCCGTTGAGTCCAGTACCCAACTTTCGTAAGCGGTACTGGGCTCTGGAAGTACCTCTGGAAGTTCCGAGCGGTAGTACCGTTGGGACGACCGGTACTTCCGGTAAACCCCAGAACCACCAAAACGAAGCATTTCTCGCGACGATTCTTTTAGATTTCCTGCACAGCTGAGATTCAACATTAGAGTACTTAGTTGTATTGTTGTCAACATCAAAATCACATGGGGGTATCACATGTTTTTTCAACCATATGATGTGACAGTCTTGATTCCTCCATGTGTCGTCGATGACGTTCTTGTGGGGAGGGGTGTCGTCAAAAATCCTTTGGTTGCCTTGGCGACCTTGACTTGCGGCTCCGTCTTGGGCTTGGAGAAGTATGGCGAAGCTTGGCGAGTGTGTCGATCTCAGCTTCAAGTTTGGCATAGTTGGGAGCCATCTTGGTATCCTTCTTGGGTCGCCTTATGTATGAAAAAGTGACGACCTTGACCATTTCCTCCTTGGGGCGTCGTCTTGATGTTGATGGAGCTTGATAGCATGACCTCATAGTGGTCCTCATGTTGCTCCGTTTTGAGCTTGATGGGTCGTACGTGGCACCTCTTGCGAGCTTGGGGTAGTAGACCTTGTGGACGATAGCACCATCGTCCAGCTCCTCTTGCATGTTATCGAAGGAGTATTCGAAGTAGTCACTCATGCATGGGAGGTCGTAGTCGTCGAAGCTTGCCACCATGCTTGCGGTGTCGTAGTCGATGTAGGGCTCCATCAAGTCGTTCGAGGTGTAGTCGTAGGAGTGCTCCATCATGTCGTGGAATCTCGTGGATTCGGGGTCGGTGTAGTGCTCCATCATGTCATGGGGGCTATCGTCGGTGTAGGAGCCGTCCCCCATGTCTTTCATGCTTGCATCATCGTGGTCGGTGTAGCTCATCGTCTCTTCATCAACATGGCCTCCATAGTATGCTCCGCTCTCACTAGACATGGTCAATCACAAGACAAATGTATATATGAAGTGGAAGGAAACTAGAACACAATCTCACCTTGTTGATAGTATTTGACGTTGTGGACAACCAAGGGCAACAACACACAAAGTAAAGTGGCTTGTGTTCAAATGTCCAAACGCAAACTCCAAAACACACACGGCTTTTGGGTGGATATGTATGGATTGTGGAAAGCAAATGGAACAACCGAAAACCAAGATATTGTAATGGCAAGTAGAGAACCACGATGACTACAAAGCAAATACAAGTTGATCTCAAAGGATAAGAGTGAAGCTCATGTAAACACACGCGAAGATAAGTGGGACTCGTGCAACCAGAAATGAGCTAGTGATGGACCTAGCGAATACTAAAGCTCAAGTTGCACAAGTACAAAATAAACCAACTCGATTGCAAATTATTGTTGGGCTACAAGATTTGCACAAAGATACCACACCTACAAATTTTTCATCGAGCTTGCGCGTCTACTATAAGAGATAAGGCAAATAGCCTCTTTCTTTTTCTATTTTTTTATTCTTTTTCTCTTTTTCTATTCTTATTCTTTTCCCTCTCACTTTTCTTGCCAACAAGAACTATATCAACTAGCGCATACAACATTTGCTCGGAACACTACAAGGTATCAAGTGTGCAAAACCCAAGCAATCATAGATGAGCAAGTTTCAATAGGATAGATAGGCATAAATGGCTTGGCTAACAAGTGAGACAAGGTGGGAGAAGAATTGGGGATGTTATACCTTTTGTCGATGTTTCTGCCACTGGTATTCATAAGATGGAATGAAGCTTATTCGGCTAGGATAGTGATTTTGTACGAGTATTACGTACAAGATCAAACAAGCTTAATTTTGTGCATGAAATATCACAAGCATACCATCCATGTTGAAAGTACACGTCATCTCCAATCCTCATCCAACTTGATCCATTTTGCTTCAACACATAGGAATTCACTTTCCTTCTTCCATCCAGAAAAAAGTTATCATAATAGTGTGATCAGTTTTACAAGCATCCATTAAAGAGATTTAACAATTAATCATTGGCACGACAAAGTTTTCTAGAGGGTATGTAGAGTACCTGTCACATGTCACATCTATGAAGTCAAAGTCACCCCTAGCTGAAATCTGAATCCATGTACCACTAACCTGCATATGAAGACATGGTGTGGACTAAGCCCTCTAGAATGGCCCGATCTTCACGGATTGACGAACGAGTGGACGAATGCACACAAGAACGTGAAAAATACAAGAACACAAACCCGATACAAGTGACGCGTTGCCCTCACCGGTCGGTCCAACCGGCCCAATAGAATCACAAAAGGGAGAGACCGCGAGGTATAATCCCTATGTGAAAGATCGGCAAGCGCTCAGTAGGCACGCAGACCCGAGGGGTCCGGTAGTACCGACCTTGGGGCGGTAGTACCGGCCGGCCGGTAGTACTGGTCCCAACCCGGTAGTTCCGGACTTCCAACATAGAGCAATTCCGGCAGTCAGGCGGTGTTTGCCCAGTAGTACCGGCCTGGCGGTAGTGCCAGTCTCCGGGCGGTAGTACCGGGTCTTTCTAGAGCTGCAACTCTTCTTCCTTCTTCGTTTCCATGCGTACGCCTTGGATGGCTTCGAGTCTTGGACATCCTCGGCATCTCCCTTGGCGTTCGTACTCGTCGCGTGACACCTATCAATATGCAAGAGTAGAGGCTTAGGTAGTATACCATCCAAAGGCGGTGCATTGTGGTTCGTAGAGAGGAAGGAGGTCACCTTTGACATCCATGTTGACGTGGCATGTAGTGGGATGCTTGACATGGTGATGTCATTGGGTTGGGCTGCATCAAGAAATTTTCATCAATTAGGGAAAATATCCAATGGCATATCTTGACAACAGAAGGAAAGCTACAGCTATATATTCCAACTACTTAATGGCACATATGCTTAGCTAGGGCTAGGCACTTGGTTAATTTTTGATCTTCCTATTACATAGAAGCTTAAGCTTATCAGCGTTTCCAGTCCTTTTGATCTAGTTATTTCCTTGCTGTTGGTGTAAAGTCAAAAACAGAGCCATATGCATCCAATGCTCATCACAAGAACACCTACTCTTCTTAAGTTATCATTGTAATTTAGTTCGGTAATGCAAATGCATAAGAAAAATAGCACTAAATCTATCAAACAACTTTCATTTGCACAAACAATCTAGGTCGTAACACCTCCCAGCACTACCAACAACAGCACCTATGTTCATCAGCCATAGTGATAGTGAAAGACGTTAGGAGAAAAATGTTATCAGATGATCTCATGGTGTATTAAGATGGAGATTTGAAGAGCAAAAAATTAAGAGTTTGGTGCCTTTGCCAATGGAAGACACCGAAAATGTTTGATTACCAATTTGGCGACGCCCACTGCGATGATTAGTGACAAGCGAGGCCTGCAGGAACACATCTATAAATTTTACATGGATTTGTTTGCCTCCGACTCACCTCACATCCTGTCTCTTAGAAGGAACTTTTGGGAGAGGGAGCAGTGTGCTTCCGAAGAGGAAAATCTTGCGGTAGCACTTTCCTTCCTTCCTGAAGAGCTTGATGAAGTTCTAAAGAACACGAAATTAGATACGACGCCTGGTCCCGACGGTTTTCTAGTTGCTTTTTTCAAGTCCTTTTGGCCCTTGATTAAGGATCTAGTCCTGCACATCCTGAATGGCTTTGCGCTGGGCATGCTGGATGTGTCGAGGCTTAACTTTGGCATTATTTCGCTCATCCCCAAAGTAGTGGGGGCTGATTCGATTAATCAGTTTCGGCCTATAGCTTTAATTAATGTGATCTTTAAGTTTGTTTCCAAGGCTTATGCCCTGCGTCTTGCTCCGGTAGCGCACCGGATCATCGCGCCTACGCAATCTGCCTTCATTAAAGGCAGACTTCTTCATGAAGGAGCCCTCGCCTTGCATGAAATTATTCATGAAGTCAAGGCTAGAAACACCCCTGCTGTAATTCTCAAATTAGACTTTGAGAAGGATTATGACAGGGTTAGCTGGCACTTTCTCAGGGAAGTGCTGTGTAGAAAGGGTTTCCACTCTGGGACAGTTCACCGCCTGATGTAGTTGGTATCCGGCGGTCAAACTGCTATTTCCATTAATGGGGAAGTAGGACCCTTTTTTAGGAATAAGAGGGGAGTTAGACACGGAGATCCCTGCTCCCCTATCCTTTTCAACTTCTTGGCGGACTCGTTAGCTAAGATGTTAGACCTGGCTAGTGCGGCCGGTCACATCCATGGGGTGGTCCCCCACCTGATTGAGGGTGGGGTGGCCCACCTCCAATACGCTGATGACACCATTATTCTGATTCAAAACATTGAACAAGACTTGATCAACTTGAAAGCCCTGCTGCTCTGCTTTGAGATCCTCTCGGGCCTGAAAATCAACTTCTTGAACAGTGGAGTGATCGTAATGGGCGCCTCGGTGCAGGAGCAGGCCAGAGTGGTCAATCTCCTGAACTGTAAAACTGGCTCTTTTCCTTTCACGTACCTTGGCCTGCCGATTGCTGATCGAAAGCTCACAATGGTTGATTGGGAACCCCTAGTCGAGGTGGTTGGGAAGAGAAATGAACCGTGGCAGGGACGCTTCATGTCGTCGGCTGCCAAACTGACTCACAAATGCCTCCCTTGCTAGCCTGCCTATGCATGCCATGAGCCTCTTCCTCTTGGCGGTTGGGACGCATGCTGGATTCAGAAAACATATGTCCCGCTTCTTTTGGGAGGGGGCTAATGCTAATCGCAAATATCACATGGTTCGTTGGGAGGAACTCTGTAAACCTAAGGACCAGGGTGGCCTTGGTATCACGTGCACTAAAACTATGAACATCGCCCTGATGGTGAAATGGGTGTGGAAAATTTGCACCGAAAGAGACCCCAAACCCCTATGGCTTAAACTGATTCATGCTAAGTATCTGGGTACCCTTGACCTGTTCTCCTCTAATGCCGTTGGAGGATCTCAGTTTTGGCACAACATTCATAAAATCAAAAACTTCTTCAAATTGGGAGCCAAATTTCTGTTGGGAACGGGTACAACCATCCGGTTCTGGGAGGATTGGTGGATAGGGGAGAGTCCCCTTAGTGCCCGCTACCCACGTCTCTTTGAAATCTCGGCTAGACCTGATATGTTTGTTTCCCAGGCTCACGATGGCGAAAGATGGCGGCTTTCATTTCGCCGTACCTTTGGTGATGCAGACCTTGTGCAGTGGCACCAGCTGCTAGCGGAATTAGATTCTATCGCGCCATCGGAGGACCAGGACTCGGTGTCCTGGGCTCTTGAGCCCTCTGGCCAGTTCTCGGTTGCTTCGCTCTATCGTAAAATCCTTCATTCGACGGACCACCCTGTCCCTAAGTTTGTTTGGTCGGCTAAGGTTCCCCACAAGATTAAGATTTTTCTGTGGTTGCTTGCAAGGGGACGCCTGCCGGCGGGAGATTAGCTCTGTGTTCGCCAGGGGCCTTCGGATGGTTTTTGTGCTCTCTGTGGCTTATCGGAAGATTCAAACCATATTTTCTTCGTTTGTGCTTTCGCTAAACTTTTATGGAGTGGATTTCGCGATATTTTGGGGGTTCAGTGGAACCCCCAATCTTTTGATCACTTTTGGGCCTAGCTTCTTTCGCTTGATAACAATGCTAGGAAGCCCGTGTGGCTTCTGTTTGTGGCCCAGAGCTGGGCCCCGTGGAAGATTCGCAACAAATTTTCGATCGAAGTTGTGTTCCCTAACCATGCCGCTGACTGTTTCTTTAAAACTGGTATCCTTTTGCAGCAGTGGCGCCCTCTATCCAAGCCTATGGACCTGGAGCACGTCGACATGATGATCAGGAAGCTGCAGCACCTCTACCGCCTGACGCGTGCGTCTCCTTCCGTAGCTTCCCCCCGTTGGCCAAAGTTGTTTATTTTGCTTTCCTATGTTGTCTCTGGTTCAGTGTGAACCTTTGTCATTTGGGCCTTTGGCCATGTATCCTGCCTATGTGCTATGTAAACCGCTGTTATGCTTAAGTCCTGTGAACTAGTCAGGCTTTATTAATTTAAAGCTGCACACTCTTGTGCCTTTTATCTAAAAAAAAAGTTAAGAGTAAGTGGAACACAACATATCAGCCTTTCACAACTGAAACCCGAAAACTAAAGAAGAAAGGATGGTTTCACAACAGACCAATACCAGTTATTAAGTGTCCATGGACAATAAATATATAACGAATCTCCAAATACTAACCTGTAAACTAAAATAAATACGTAGATGCTCAGGTAGCTAGTAACAAGAAAACGACTACAGTGGCGAGTGAAATGCTGCATACCAATTATGTATAAGCCCACATGTGCAGCTTCTCATTGTCATACAGTTGATGACGACGTGTAGACAACATAACTCATAGAATCCTTTTCAATCGAGCAAAAAGAGCCCACATATCCCATTGATTGTGCTCCAAATTGAGATGCACCAAGAGCCTTCAAGTAGATATTGATTTGTAGAATTCCTACAGATGGAGAATACAGATTGGTAAACTCTGTCCGATTTTGCACATAAGAGCTCATAAAGAGGCGAACAACTGACCAAATACAAAATACGATAAATCTTTACACAAAATAAGGAAATAAGCATAGCCGCGTAAAAAGGAAACCACATATCATACCATCATTGTTTAGACATATCATATTACTATTATCTTACCTCGGCTGTTCTGGCTGTCACTTGGACACCTGAAAAATGTGACAGACGACAAAGTCTGGTTCCTGAAAAGGCAACAATTGCAGGAGTAAAATTTCAGTAATCATTACGCTGGCCAGATATTGAAATGATGGGTTTAATCCATAGTGATCTCAATACCATAGTGAACGTCGAACTTGCGCCGAGTGCATCTCTTGATAGTTGATTGTGTCCACATGGGACTTGAAAGCTCAGTCCCTTGGATCCAAGAGTAGAGATAAATATTTGATACAACATGACTATACGGACATAAAATTGTAGGGAAGCACTTCATAGATCATAAACTCATACTATGTAAGCTTTAAAAGCTGAAACTTGGCCACCCATTTGGGACATGTTAGGAGGATCCAGGCCCTGCATGTTGCAAATGTTAGAATATTTATTGCACTAAGAGAAACTAACATTGCATAGTGTGGAATATGAAAACCTTAGATCCACCTAATATTATAGTACTCAGCTATAAATCTATGATATAGACATAAATTTCGCCCCCTTTATGCATGCAATGGCTCCCCGAACTCTAGGGCTGCATGTCACTACAGCAGGGGTACTTATAAGATGCATGGCAAAAAGTTATTTAAACAGTTGCTACACAAGGATACATGTGTTCTTGAGAAAATCCAAGGACAGCCGAGAAGTTTATATAATATGTTGCCTGTGGCCGATAAATGTTCTACATGATAGCTCCGAATGGCAGTAGTTCATAGTTAACATGAGGCATTTGTTCAAACTTGTATAGTTGTATGGTTATGTTAGTGGTCCAAAGTCAGCCCACGCTCAACCAGCGTATTGGGAGGCCCAAGGCCTCTCTCTGCCCAAAAGACCGGCCTGAAGGGAGAGGTTTGCCTAGCTATATAAGCTGGTGTCGGCCTCCCTCAACTGGCGAGGTGGGACTAAACCCAGTGCGTCCACCGGTTCGTCGCACAGTCGTGCCGTCCGTTCGAGTGCCTGACATCCCATCCCCCTAAACAGGGGCGATGCAGATCGCCAGCCCACCTAATAGCGACGCGCACGCTGGCTCTGATACCAGATGTTAGCGGCCCAAAGTCAGCCCACGCTCAACCAGCGTATTGGGAGGCCCAAGGCCTCTCTCTGCCCAAAAGACCGGCCTGAAGGGAGAGGTTTGCCCAGCTATATAAGCTGGTGTCGGCCTCCCTCAACTGGTGAGGTGGGACTAAACCCAGTGCGTCCACCGGTTCGTCGCACAGCCGTGCCGTCCGTTCGAGTGCCTGACAGGTTAAGATGGATATCAATATCTCAATCACAACATACAAAATAGCGAGATTACCTGCAACAAGCCTAGCATACTTTGGGCACATATACTGATAGCGATTAGAAATTTCCAGTGATTTGTCTGCTTGCCCTAGAACCTCTGATAGGTCAAACACCTTGCATATTTGGTGAAGCGCTTCATGACGTATCTATCAGGTATATACTCATGAAATTTCCATAGCATCATGATTTTTCAGAGCGTGGCTACACAACAACCTGATTATCTCGAACTTCCTACATGAGCATGAAACAGTCTGCTCTATGGAGTTCCCATAAACTGTATATCATTCCTCTTTTTCAACAATCAAGGCAACATACTCGCGACACGGGCCACTTTCGTCACGGTTCACCATGTACGCTGACTGGAACTCCTCGTGTTCTTCTTGGAAAAGCTGAAATATGACACGTACTGGTATAGACTTCAGAAGCTTATGTCAGAACAGGAGCTCAAATTTTGATGTAAGGCAACTTCAACCTTTGAACTGTACTCAATCTCCAGTTGTTTTCAGCACCTGTCCTTTATCACCTTCTGAATATGCCTCAAGAACAAAACAATATCCACCTCTGCTCTCAAATGATCCCGCACATCAGAATTCAGACGCTCGTTCAACCGCGTGCCTTTCATCCCAGCTGTGAAGAACTGAAGATCCCATTTTCATAGGGCCTACCCCACTTATGTTTCTTTGCAAATAACTTCGGCAACCATACGTTATCGCGAAGCTCGTACTTACTGATCATAGCATCCCAAGCAGCGAGAAATTCCACCTCCTCGTCAATCGTCATACTCCCTGATGCACACCTTAAACTCCTTGATGAAATCATGCGCATATAGCATGACCCATATCAGACACCGCTGATGACAGTGCCTTTGCTACGACTGTATCCTGATATTAGAAGAAAGTCCTCGGCGCTTGTCATGGCGTTGAATGCAGAAACGTCCGGAGCAGCCACTGGAACAACTCACAGGTCTCTCGAACATGAGCACCAGCACAAAGACGACAGGCTCGCCGAAACTGTTGCAGTCGACGAACACGAACAAGACGAGGTGACGGAGGCTGATGCTGTTCCTGGACACGGTCGAAGGCGACAACTTCGCCAAACTGGCTGTAATCCGTAACCATCCTCGCGTCGACCCAGAAAACATTGGCCACTTTGTCCTAGGTATCCAGCTGCATGGCCTGGTACTGGTGGAACGCTGGGGCGAGAGACCCGCCGCTGGAGGTAGTTCAGCAGGGCGGCGGCTACACCGTACTTGATCTCCCACTGTCGCCTGGTCCGCGCCTTGACCCTCCGTGCAAGTGGCAGCGTCATTGTTCACAAAATCCGATGGCGGAACGGCTGGAAGGGACTAGGCACACCGCGGGGCGGGGCGAAGAGCCGGTGGTTGTGGCACGGCTAGAAGGCGTGGATCTGAAACCTGTCGCCGGGCCTGCTGCGGCAGAGGACGAGGTGGGTGTTGGAGCCGGTCCGGGAGTCGGGCAAGGGTATAATGGCGGCGCTGGTGTGGGGCTTGGTGGCAGGGGCGGACTGGTGCCTGTGGCACTCGAGGGAGCAGGCGAGCTTGCAGGAGGTGACCTCGCCGGTCTTCTTGCTCCTGTTGGTGTAGCGCTGCCGGACGTTCAAGCCGACCTTGAAGGCGTAGTGCCGGTACAAGCCGTACACCTGCTGCTCGGAATTGAACTCCATGTCCATAGACGGAGTGTAGTCCTCCGTGCGGGCGACGGCCGAGGCATTTTGGGTGGTGGTGGTGATGGGCTGATGGCGAGCGAGGAGTGGGGGAACTTCGCTTCTGGGTTCGTTTTGTGCGACCAAGAAGAAACCGCCTTCATGAAAAGAAGACGTACTTCAAATGTCTGCAATATTTCCTCATCTCATATTCTCATGCGTTTAATTCATCTTCCGGATGCTTTAGTCTTCCCTTAGTCTTTTTTGCAAATCAGAAATTAGCAAGAAAAATAGGAAAAGGAAACAATAATGTAGGGGTAAGATAGCATGACATGTTAAATTTACAAGAGAAAGAGAATCCATGAATTTCAGTATTGAGTACATGGGAGACATCTTGAAAATCAAGACGTAAGGAAGGCCGCTCATAGGATTTTTGAAGATCTCCATGTGACCTTTAACAGAAAGGAAACCACACGCATACATTAAGAAACTGAAAATCCTCTAATCTAAGTCGCAAATTTGATCAACCTGATAGGATAAACATCATATCCACATCAACAATGCTAGTGTTGGTGTTTCGATCGGGAAATGAATTTGTACACTACAACACATATGTCAATCTTTGATAGTTTTTATTTGTACTGATTAGCAATTTCCTGTTGAATTTCAACGGTTGTGACGATTTTGCTTTTTTTTCGTCAAGCGTCCACGTGAGCCCCGTCCGGCCACCGAAAATGGGTGGGAGGCGGTCAGTTTTAACCGTCATCAGTATGTCTTCAGAGTTTACAGACGGGTCGAACATCACACTTTCGAATGAAAACCGTCACATAAACTGGGTTTAGAGCCACCGGATACACATGGACCCAACCATTTTACATCCTTGTTCACGTACATATCTGTCTGAAGCCCCATTGTCAAACTTTCGCACACGAATCCAAAACCTGTTATAATTTGACCCATATTTCAGGTGAAGACAACCACTATTACGCACCGCATGCAGACCCGCATGTCAAAGACCGGATCCATGACTTCTATCTGGGGTGCCACGACTGGGAGTAGCCTAGGACTATAGGATACGAAGTGGCCGCGCATATTGTCATTACGGAGAACCTAGGCTCCATATGTCACACGCGGAATCTTTTTTTACACACGGTGCTTCCACATGTCTAGCAACCGTCATGTCGTGCCCGTATGGGCCCGCATGTCAGTTCTGGAATCGACGTAGGCCCATGTTGTTAGTTCGCCCTACCTGTGTCCCCATGTCAAGTTCGGACTCACCATTTTCGTGTATATGCGCTTCCACGTGTCTATCAGGAGTCACGTCGTGCCAGCTCTGGTCCACTTGTCAGCATGGAACCCACGAAATTTTGTGCACATTTCATCGTTGGGACCACCAGTCGCGAGAGACATGGGTCCACTTTGTTGGTGCGGCCAATCAAGGTCCCATTTGTCAATTACGGTCCCATGATTTTGGGCTAGATTCTTCAGGTGGAAGCAACTGAGCCATGCATGTACCAAGGCCTTAAGAAAAACTACAAACGTTGGGCGGAGGCGGCCCACCTAGATTGCCCATAGCTTTGCAACTCTTTTCCGTCCCACTAAATTTTGGGGACATCTTCTATTCAGCCTTATTGGGCTTGTTATTCTAGCAAATGTCTCGAGGGGGGAGAAGACAAATACTGCTACGATGCGGTTAACGGTCGTGGCCTCTCCTTGTACCAAAAGGCACGATCATCCTCCCACCCCGCGTTCACAACCATGGGATCAAGACATGCAAACAAATTGTGTTGCTTTCTTCTCAAGACTGAATATAGATTTCCCATTGTAAATTTAACTCAAAGGGCGAATATACGTTTTCTAGCACAAATTCAACCCGAAGGATGGATATGCGTTTCCCCATACAAGTACAACACAAAGGACGGATATATGTTTGCTGGTAGAAGTTCAAGTTGAAGCCCTTGTTGCCCTTTTTCCTTCAAGTTTAACTTGTATCGGTAAACAAGGGCAACAAGGGCTCTTATGTCATTGTCATAAATTTCATGGCTACCTTTCACAAATTTAAGGGCCGGAGTAAGATGAGGTGAAAAATGTGGAGACCGTTAGATTGACTATGAGTGTGGTGGATAGAAACTAATTGTAAGTGGATACTTTATGCATATTTCTCTTGTCATGTGAGCAAACATCTAATACAAGTATTGTTACATGTAGAGTCTCATGTGGATATTGCTATTTTGGTGTATAGATAATTGAGATGGATCACATTACATCAATTTCTGCATGGTGGACTAGCCGTTTGCTCTAGATGCTCTCCTTCGAGGGGACTCATGTAGCCATTGATTAGGGTTTTCAAATATCCTTCCATGTCTTGTTTCATTTCCCTCATTGATTCCTTTCCCATATCTTACAATTTTCCATGTGCTTGCAACACATCAAGAGTACTCATCGGCCACTACTCGCTACCCATCCAGACGTTTCGTGCCATCTGAATCCCTTTGTATCTCCACAATGCTGAAAGAGTGTTAACCTTCAAGGCTAAGGCATCTTTAATTACTCTCTTTCTCTCGCCCTCTCTGTCTCAAACATTCTTCCCAACCTCACGAAGCAATTACTAGAAATATAAAGCTATCATAAGCATAAAAGGCGAAGATAAAATCATGCTTTTGTGCGCCCTTTCTCTTTCCTAGCCTTCCTCTCTTTCATTGCTGTCTTCTCTCTTGCGACTGCTGGATGTGATTCTCCACCACCTGCTAGCTAGGCAGAGGTCTCCACCACCTCTTCCTTCCTTCTCCCCTGCTTGCTTCCTTTTCCTTGCAAACACAAATCCTTACCAAGGAAAAAGTGCAAATTCCAAAGGAAAGATCTGAATTCAAAGCAGCAGAAAAGCTGGAGGAGTTAAGGGAGAGGGAGAGAAAATATATTTCACCACTGTCTGTCTTCCATGGTGTTCCCTCCAGCGCCTGCATACCAAGATCCGCCTAATTGGAATAACCAGGTACTGCATGATCCATCATCTCTCTCTGTCCTTCAATTCTCTTCTGCGTAGAGCACACTAGCTCGGATCCATCCATCCATGCCCAGCTTCTTCATGGAAAGAGAATTTGACACTATTAAAGCAACTTAACATGAAGATATATTCTCCTCTTGAATATTCACAGACAATTCTCTCCACCTTTTCTTCTCCTGATCTCTAACATGTTTACATGTGTGTGTATTTGACAGCAAGGCCAGCAGCCGAGGGCGACGGGCGGTGGCGGAGGAGGTGATGCACAGCCACAGCATACGCCCGTGGGTCCGACAACTGCTACGGCGGTGCTGCCCGATGCCGGCGGCATGCCCAGCAGCTCGGTGGCCAATGAAGCCGCGGGCGCGCAGCAGGCACGGCCGCCGAACTCGATGACGGAGCGCGCGAGGATGGCGCGGGTGCCACAGCCGGAGCCGGCGCTCAAGTGCCCGCGCTGCGACTCCACCAACACCAAGTTCTGCTACTACAACAACTACTCCCTCTCGCAGCCCCGCCACTTCTGTAAGGCGTGCCGCCGTTACTGGACGCGCGGCGGCGCCCTCCGGACCGTCCCGGTGGGAGGCGGGTGCCGCCGCAACAAGCGCTCGTCTAAGTCATCCGCCGCGTCATCCTCCAAGGCATCTTCTTCTTCGGCCAGGCAGCTGGCCGGTGGTCCGTCGTCTATGCCATCAACCGCGGCGTCGTCAGGAACCACCGGAGCAATAATTCCGTCGGGGCTCAGCTCCATGTCGCACCACCTGCCGTTCTTGGGTACGATGCACCCACCCGGGCCTAACCTAGGGCTAGCCTTTTCCGTCGGGCTCCCACCGCTGGGCATGCAGCAGCGGCAGCACATGGACGGCAGCGTGGATCAGTTCCCGCTGGCAAGCGGCGGTGGCGCCACCTTTGGCGCGTCACTGGAGCAGCAGTGGAGAGTGCAGCAGCAGCAGCAGCAGTTCCCTTTCATGGAACTACCACCGGCGCCGCCGATGTACCAACTGGGGCTGCAAGCTAATCGAGCAGGGACCAGCGCAGCGGCACCGTCGCCGGCGATGTTCACGTTAGGGCAGACAAGTGCAACCGACGAAGCGTCAATGAAAGAGGCGGACAGCAAAGAGCAAGAGATGAGCTTGGAGAGGCAGTACATGGAGGCTCTCCGCCAAGGGGAGGGCGTCTGGGGTGGCAGCGCCACCGACAACAGCGGCAATGCCAGTGGCAGCTGGACCATGAACATCCCTGGATTCCATGCCTCGTCTGGCAGCGGCGACGGCGGTGGCATGTTGTAGCACACTGCAGTTTCTTGGTCAGTCGAATGGCTGGACAAGATGCACACGCATGGTTTGAGCAGATGAAATCAGGACGGAACTATTTAATTAAAGACGAAGTGTGTTCAAGTTTTAATTCTTCATCATCAGCTAAGTACTGTAGAAGCGCTGCTAGCTCATGATGGTTCAAGGTAGGGGATTCAAGTTAAAGTCGCTCCTTTGGGTAACACTTTTGCACCATTTGATTTTCCTATGAGTACGTGTCCAGTCTACTCCACGTACCGTGTCACCTTTCAAAACTTTTCAGACTAATGTTTACGGGAGGGGATCGATACATGATGCATGTGGGTAATATATATGATCAGATATATTTTATTTTACTTCGGGATTGGAGAGAGATGTCCGATTTTTTATTAATTTCAGTGAAACTTGCATGAAATGAATGTATTAATTGTTAATTTTTTCAGTTAACGTTATATTTAATTCCGTATGTACGTTTTGCTTCATCTCCGCGCTCCGCTTGTAGAATTTTGACTGAGCACATCTTACTAGGACTAGTGCAAGGTAGTACGAGCATGCATTTGATTTTAGCTGCCTGGTCCTGCAGGTGGAATATATGCACAAAGCGTAGCAGTCTAGTTAGCCAGGAATTGTTGCTAATATCTATAGTTTCTCACCTGAAACAAACTTATATCCGTACATATCATGTGTACTTGTATTGATGATATATGTACTAGCTATTCATTTGAGCAGAAAAGATCAATATCACATTCTTCTAGTCAGACATACTTCAGTTTTCCATCTCTAAACTTGGACCATATATATGTGCAACAGCATTAGATCAGTAGGTCAAAATGTATAGCCAAATTCTACTCATATTGGTTAATTATTACTCCCTCAGTACCAAATTAAGTGACAGAGGAAGAGCTAAGCTAGTACAAATTTGTATACAAATGGTGACTATTAAATCAGAACATAGGGAGTACATCATTTTCACATGGTATGTATTAATGACATGGTCATGGTGCTACATGTATGCAACAAAATCTGATTTAGTAACAATTTCCCTGCAAAAAAAAAAATATCCTTGAGGTATACAACCTAACTTAACTGATGGATAAACCTACAAAATTTGGGTATGGTAGGATCTTAACTAGCAGGGGAACATGCTTGTGGAAATAATCCAATGAAAGATACTTAATATCGGCTATTTTCTGTTTTTCAATACGAAATTATGCAAGCCCCTAAAGAATAAAATTGATCTATGAAGTTTTATCTACATGTGTGTACCACTGACCAGATTATTAATTAGTGCAAATGGGAGAAGTTACACATTTTTCTGTTTTGTCTGACAAATTGCCTTTGCTCGCATTTCTTTTGATTAAAGTACTATACATAGGAGTTCCTTGCATCGGATCTCCTGCATTTCCAAAAGCATGTTTCTTTAATCTTTTTATGCACCGGGTATCCATAGAACTAGCTACTGCCCATGTATATGAGAGTTTGTTTAATAAGTCTTGTGAATTGAATTACCTAAACTTCCTTGGAAAATCCACCTTTTCCATCTAACCTATTACCTTGGCTCACTAGGCAGCATACCTCCTAGCAATTATCGCCGGGATGGTTTGTGGAAAGACAAAATTATGTCAAGAAAGGGTTCTAAAAATACAGGAAATAGTATATAATATTTACGGGGTGGAATATAGGCGTGTAGCTCATTTTGCTATTTTATGTTTTCTCTGCAAAAGTATAAGTGAAAATAAAACTTTTCTCACATGTACAAAATAGAAAAATTGTTGAATAAAATATTATGTGCATAAATTTCACTAAAACCTATCAAACTTTTCAGAAATGATCGATGTCCCACTATAGAAACTGGCAGAGGTAATTTTTGGGTTGAGCCTAAAACGTGTTGATAGGGAGAAGTGAGCCAGGTTAATAGTTCATGTTGGAGTGATTATAGCTCACTCGGCTTGAACTAGTTTTTCTCTTTAGACAAGGTAGTTGTTTGATCAGCATCTTCTCATCTTCTATACTTTCATTAATTTTCGATGAAATCAAATATTCATTACCATTGGCATATAAATAGTAGTTATTTTTTAGTCGCGCGATGATAAATAGCAAAACCATAATAGTTTACGGTGGGGTGTTTTTTTAATCAACTTCCTTGACATACATGTGCACAAGTTGTACTTTTTTTTTGAACTTTGGTGTGGTCTTCAGGATGGTACTTTTTATTTTGACAGGATGGTACTTTGACTATCAAATTATGTGCAAACATATCTCGAACAATAAAATCTTATACACCTAAAAGTATGTTTTATGCATGATAAATCTACTGATATTTTTTATGCTACCGATTCTCTTTTGTAGATGGTCTATCTTAAAAATGTTTGAATGGTACAAATTGTAAAAAGAACTTATAACTTATATTTGAGGTAATACATTTCAATAATAAAGTAGGAGACCCATCAATACATTTGATACATTTAGGTAAATTGGGTCATATGCTACTCCGAGTTTAGGGACCGTTGAATATCTCACACCCCTATGTACATCTATTGCTTAATTTTCTGCTAGACGAAAATTTAAGTAAAATTGTGTGTGAGCTGCTTTCAGTGTTCAATTTGTTTAATGGTTACTACGGATTTAAAGAAGGATTCTTAGATGAAGGATATTTTTAGAAATTCTTATATTTAAGTGATCGGAGAGGCTAAAACGAAGCCGAACTTTCTATTACTGGTCTTACGGAACAAATGGTCACTGTCCATCGGACTTAGCACATGGCCACCAATGACCTTGTCGTGATTTGGCCATGTGCGAGGAAGGAGAAGGGGGTGAGAGAGGTTGAATACTCCACGATGGCTACACATCCCAAGGGTAACGGGTAGCCAAATAAGTAATGTTGTCTGAGGTATGCTAGATTAGGGCTTCGCTCGGTAACGTCGACATTGCTGGTACTGGGCGACCAGGTAACACCTAAAGTAAGGGGAGAGAGAGGACATTGCGAGGCAGAGACGCAGAGTTGTGTAACAGTGGTAAGGCAACATAGAAAGTAAAGTGTGCGGGGTTTACCTCGTAACAGCAAGGGCTCCCCCCCCCCAACCCCAACATCTCTGTATTTGGGTTCCCCTATATAGATTCCTTCCCTATCCATGTGGCATATGCCATATGATTTACATAGCTGTGTGGATCGATGGCGCGGTGCACAGGGCGGAAAACTGTACAGCTTTTGATAAAAAATACGAAGAACAAGTCAGTGACCTCGTGCATATGTACATAGATGCGAGCCTTTTATCAGTTTTGCAGTGCCATTGTACAGCATGATGTAACCGCTCAGGCCACACAGTTCAGAAGTGTCGACCGACCATAGCGGTCATGATTAGGCCATGATTGGAAATGATGGGGTTTTCCTTATTGGATAGCGCAGACGTAACCACGCGTGTGAACCTTCGCAGGACGTAGGGCAGATGTATTATACTGTACACAAAACGTTTGTATACACATTCCTGAAAAACTACGTACTGCCAAGTGGCAGTATATAGAGAACTTGTCTGTGGCAAGATGGTTAGGAGGGTGGTTGTACCCCCAGCCCACCAGAGTTCAAACCCCAGGTTTAACGTTGGTGTTTCTCATTTAAGACGGAATATTCTTCAGTGGGAGGCGACGTTCCCGTCGACAGCGAGGCGCCCGTGGTGACTTCGTCAATCTCAAGACTCGACCCGCCGACTCGGTCTCTCGGAGGTGCTCATAGGGATAGGGTGTGCGTGCGTGCGTTCATAGGGATGAGTGTGTGCGCGTGTATATGAGCGCTTGCGTTGTACTGGGTTTAGAAAAAAAAAAAAGTGGCAGTATATAATTTTAATGATCGCTTGCCTATTTTCCACTGCCCACAACCAACAGGATTGGTCTGAAAACTGCCCTAATTTTCTCTCCTGGAAGAGCACCTGCAAAGCCCTCTATCTGGACGCGGCAGCCTCTGACCTTTCCTCGTCTTAATGGCGATGGGATGCTCATCTGAAGCCTAGCCCGTGTCTGCCCTTTGGAGCACACACAGTACCACTCGGTGAAAAGCCCAGTCTGCGTCGTGTGTGTGTGCGTGGCTATTGCTAGCTAAGACGGAAGGCTCTAGGAGACACTGCTCCCCCCCCCCAAGCTTTCGATAGGGCAGGGGCGCTGTCTAGCTTTGCCGGAAAGAATAGCTTTTGACCATTGCGTCCTGCTACAATACTGCACACACCACGTTCATGCCATATGTTGTGTCCCTGTGTGCTAGCAGCTTTTTTTTTAGATAAGGAGTATATAAATATCGCGGATATACCAAATACATCCAGCCCCTGCAACAACACATTGTCCTAACGACATTACGGATGCATACAGCCGAAAAAAAAAGAGAGAAAATTACAAAAAAAAAGTCCCGTTATAGTGATCAGATCCTTAAAACAGCACCAGCATGACAGCACCAGAAGTCCAGCTTCTCCAAAAACGACGCCTTGAAGAAGGAACAGCGCACAAGCGCTGTCGTCGCCCGATCAAAGATCTCAGGTTTTTACCCGGGAGACAGTCCTCGCTCTCAAAACTATGCCTTCACGAAGGCCATTGCCAGACACAACCAATTAAGGCCAAATCTTGGGTTTTTACCCTGAAAGATAAGACTTAGGACTTCACCTGTGCAGTCGCCCCCACTTAGATGCCGCGGCTCGAAGTCACAAATCACCTAGCCAATTCCTCATCAAAACAAAGACTTAAATCACCCTGTGCTAGCAGCTAGTATCTTTTCTTCTGCTCCACTTCACGAATCAGATGATCTAATGTTCAGGTGTGTTGTAGTAGCAGAGAGCACGTAGGTAATAGCTACGTTTTCACCATGTGGTTGGTCTAATCAGGTGCAATATACACCACTTGATCATGTAACCAACTATTTAGCCATGTTGACAGGTGACAGCAAAACCGATAGCTGGGCACCCGCATGTCAATGCTCCAATTAATATAACAAAATCTGAAAAGGTTGAAAATTCATAGATAGTTAATTTTTTATGAAACAAATTTGGATGCACAATATAACAGACTTCATTCTACATGTAACATCAAACCTTTTGTATGCTTATATTTTAAAATAAATACTCGCGACGCTGATCATAGGAAAATAATTAAACGTACAAAACTCACATAACAATGAGTAAATAATTTTTCACGTAAATTGTTTAGTGTGTCATGAATATTTGATTTGTTAACTATATAGAATTTTTTTGAGTAATTTCAAATAAAATCTAATCATGCCCAGAAGTCTCTTTTGCTGTTAACATGCATAAACAGATGATTAGATAACCAAGTGGCGGCAACCTAAAACAGATTAAAGCACCACGTGATGTAATTAAACCGCAAAAACTCGGTTCGAATGGTGATTTATGTAACACATGGGGTGGAAGCCAGGTGGTGGTGGGGGTTGCAAATTCCTGTGGCTACGCGTACGTGCCAGTTTTACCTCCCTGCGGTACGTCTTTATTGCTTTGAATACAAGGTTGGTTGTTGCGTGCAGAACATGGATCATAGCCGATTGATCCCTGCAGTCAGGCCACCGATTTGTCTTGCTGATGTCTCGGTAGCAGATGATCTGTGCTGGACACGCCTGCTCGCGTGCATGTGCCGTGCTAGCTAGCGAGGCGCGCACATATTTCGGGCGCGCGCATGCACCAACGACAAAGATCAAGGCCTGGCAGCGAATGGCAATCTGCATGTCGCGTGAGCCGTCTATGCTAGCTATATCCTGGATTCTTGGCCCTGTCCCTGTGCTAGCCTATCCATGTGGTGAAGGGACGATACACTTCGTGCGAGCTAGGCCGTGTACTCGATCGATCGGGTCGGTCGGAGCAATAATGTGTAAAGTTCATGAGAGCGGCAGCTGTGGATCCTGCACGCTAATTTATTCTGATCCGCCTTTCTATCGTGTCGCTTTTCCTCTTTTATTTATATACCTCTGGCCACAACCCCACGTAGCTTTGCTTCCTTGGCATGGTACGGCGTCACTAATTACACGGTACTTGCACACCGGTGAGCTGTGCTCGATCGCCTCTTCCATCTGTTGTGTGTGCATGTGGTCACACGCACGCAGTACTGTGTGGTTCAGATTAATGATAAAGCCCATAAATAAACTTTACATTACTCCAAATTGTTTAGGAAGTATACATATATATGGGATCTGTCTCCTTAATGTTAGTTTCAAAATATTCACTAAGACTGCAACGTTGAGATTGAATTCAGTTGCAGATCATGTGGTTAGGCCAACCCAGACTGCTTTTATGCAAGGGAGGAATATCCTTGATGGGGTGGCCGTACTGCATGAAACGGTCCATGAGATGCATAGGAAGAAACTCAATGGTGTCATTTAAAAAATTGACTTTGACAAAGCCAATGATAAGGTCAACTGGCACTTCCTTCAGCAACCGCTTAGGATGAAAGGGTTTTCTGAGGAGTGGTATGCCTGGGTTCGTGATTTTATTTCTGGAGGTAGTGTGGCTATTGAAGTCAATAATGAGACTGGTCATTACTTTCAGACAAAAAAAGATTTAAGACAAGGTGATCCCCTATCGCCAATACTATTTAATATAGTGGCGGATATGTTGGCGGTCATGATTGAACGTACTAAGACCGCTGGTCTATTTGAGGGGGTTGTTCCACATCTTGTTGATGGTGGGCTCTCTATCCTTCAATATGCAGACGACACAATTATTTTTATGGACCATGACCTGGAGAATGCTCGGAGCCTGAAGTTAATTCTGTCAGCGTTCGAACAACTCCCTGGTCTGAAAATAAATTTCCATAAAAGTGAATTGTTCTGCTTCGGCGAGGCGCAGGAGGTGATACATGTCAAACGTATCTATAATTTTTTATTGATCCATGCTAGTTTGTGATGTTGTCACATGTTTCTACTATCTTATTACATCATTTTTATGTATTTTGTTGGACTAACCTATTAACAAGATGCCTAGTGTCAGTTTCCTGTTTTTGCTGTCTTTTCGTTTCAGAAACTTACCACAGGAAATATTCTCGAAATGCGCTGAAAATTTACGAGGATTTTTTATGCGCCAAGACGGAGTTTCTGTCCAGAGGGCAGCCCTGGGGGCCACCCACAGGGCAGGGACGACCCCCAGTCACGGCCTGCCCTAGGGCGGCGGGTGGGACCCGCCCTGCTCCGGTGGGTCTCCTCGGCCCCCTCCGATGCCTATAAAATCAGATTAATCCCAAAAATGTCGAGGCGGCCATTATTTTCCAGATAAGTTACCCCTAGGCGCCGCCACCATAAACCCTAGTTCGGGGGTGATTCTGAAGCTGATCCCGGCACCCTGTAGGAGGGGAGATCGATCTCGGAGGGCTCTTCATCGCCATGCCTTCCTCCGGGATGATTTGTGAGTAGCCCCACCTTGGACTACGGGTCCATGGCAGTAGCTGGATGGTAGTCTCTCTCCCTTGTGCTTCATGTATTATGATCTTGTGAGCTGCCTTACATGATCAAGATCGATTATTGTAATGCTATGTGATGTGTTTGCTGTGATCTGATGGATTATGAAGTTATGATCAGATTGTGCATGATTCTTATATGTTGATTTATGTTCTTGCATGCTCTCCGATGTGCATAGTTACTTTGGCCAAGTGATTGTGTGTATCTCCAAGAGGGAGTATTTATGCTAGATAGTGGGTTCATGCCCCCTTTTGTTCCTGGGCACGAGTGACAGAAACGTCTAAGGGTGAGGGTGTGTTGTTGCTACTAAGGGTAAAACAGCGGTGTTAATGTCTTTTTTGATATTAATTGCTTACTTCATGCGCTTTACTTAATGCAAATGTCTGTTGCTTGCAACTTAATACCGTTGGGTGACATGCTGGATAGCGATCCCACGGTGGACTTTTCAGACAAAAACGCAGTTGGACTCAACGGTTTTTGTTCATTGTCGTGATGCCTACATAAATATTATCATGTTCTCTAAGTCATAGCTAGATTAAGTTTGTGTTATAATCTTGTCAATTGCCTAGCTGTAATGTGTTTACCCATCATATGAGTGTTTTATTTACTTGAGAGACTCCACTAGTGAACCCATGGCCCCCGGTCCATCTTTTTACATTGATTGCAACCTTTATTCATCACTTTTCATCATCATTACTCCTCTGGTCCACTTTCATATTTTCATCTATTTCACTATACAATTAACCGCTTTGTTTTCTGCGAGACCGGAAAGATTGACAACCTTTCCGCCGTTGGGGGCAAAGTAATTGGTTGAGTGTGTGCAGGTCCACGTCTGTTGAAGATTAAGCACCAGAGATCTTCAACATTCACTTTGTTGTTGATTTCAAAGTCCTACTGGTTCGATAAACCTCGGTTCGTTAACGAGGAAAAACTGCTACTTACTACATCCACGCCTTTGCTTGGGGCACAACCCAACGCTAGCATCACCGATCATCAAGCAGTTTTCTGGCGTCGTTGCCGGGGACTTTGGAGCTACAGCAAGGGGAGTCTCATACTCTCAATCACTTTACTTTATTTTTGTCTTGCTTGCTTTATTTCTCGTTTAGTTTATTTTCTTTTTTCTAAATTTTAAAACCCCAAAAAATTAGTGTAGTATTTTATCCTGTTTTATTAGTATGCTTAGTTCTTTGGTTGTTCTCAATGGCTACTTTCTTTGAAACTAGATCTTTTTGTGGATTTACAGAAGATCAGCAAAAATACTATAAGGAACACTGCATGTCGCAAAAAGGGAAACAACTTTGGGAATTTCTGAAAAAAAGTGAACTTGTATACTGATAATATAAGTTTCCTCTATGATATAAAATGTTCTTGTGGGAGGCGCACTCCACACCTCCCCTTCCAATGTCAGGACAATGAAAATGAAACCTTATCTTCTTATGCTAGGGAAAATTTTGATTTCTTTGATGTTGAACAGATTGAAGAATTTGTTGCTTTTAAGGGTGCCTATGAAATTGCTTCTTTGCTGGAGAACATTGATAATGCTCATTATCAAACTAAGAATTTTACTATACTAAAATATTGCTTTGAGAATTACAATGATAATTATTATATTACTGAATATGTTAAGAAAGTCTCTCATCCAAAAGGAGAGACCGATGCTTTGCAGGAACCTATGGAGGAGGAAATTGCTGAAACTAAGATCCCATTAGGTGAAAAAGAGGAGGAGAGTGAGGAACAAAAGGAGGACCTACCTTCTAATGAAAGTAAACTCTTTAACTCTTACTTTGTATGATATGCAACAACTTCCATGGCTCAAGAAAGACAAAAATAAACTGTCAAATGCTTTTCCTACTGTTATTTGTGATGAATTTAATGATACTCATTTATCTATGCCTCCAATTGATATTGATGATATTAAAAAGCATGTTTTATGTGATAGTTACATCGTTGAATTTGTTAATAATTCTACTTAAAATTATTATGAGAGAGGAAATTATGGTTGTTAGAGTTCTCATGTTACTAAGACACCTCTCTTTTTGTTGCAAGTTTTGAAGTTGCACTTGCTTTGTCTTCCTATGCTACTAGCTTTATGCTCCAATAAATTATTTTCGTACAATATGCCTATGCATAGGAACTGGGTTAGGCTTAAATATGTTTGGTATTTGTTTCTTGATGCTCTCTTTTGTCAACTCTTATTCTTATTAGAGCATCATTGAAATCATTACGCCTAGCTAAAAGGCGTTAAAGAAAAGCGCTTTTGGGAGGCAACCCATTATCTTTTGCCTTTCAGTTTTCCATAGTCATGGAGTTGTTGCCTCTGTAGCAACTTCATTGTATCTTTTTGTTTTGTTTTTTTGTGCCAAGTTTAGCCTCTAATGCATTGAAAGTGCGAGGTATTGTTTTGCTGTCCAGAAACAGATTATATGCGCATGTTGCAGAAAATCTCGAATAATCCCTGAATTTTATCTTTTTCTGATATTTTTATAAAGCAAGCCTGATAAATTTATCTATCTTTCGTTAGATTTGAGTTTTCTGATTTGAGCTACAGAAGTGCCATGAAAAAATCGATCTTTACAGACTGTTCAGTTTTTGACATATTCTGCTTTTATTTTGTATTCATCTCTTTTACTATCGTCAAATGTGATACTCTAGAGGTGGAGTGTCATATTGAGGCTTAGTAAAAAGTAGCTAATGCCCAATAAAGTTGTTTGCAATTTGTCTTGAGTTGAACACATGTGCATTTTAATTTATGAGCACTAACCCTCTAATCAGTTTATGAGAAGTTTTGTGTGAAGTAAGTTTTTAAGTTCCAAAGGAGAGGATAATGAAGAAATTGAAGATGGATAAGAGATCAAGCTTGGGGATGCCCCCATGGTACCCCCTCTGAATATCAAGAACCATCAAGCGTCTAAGCATGGGGATGCCTTGGGCATCCCCTCCTTTTCATCGACTATCATAAGGTTGTCTTCGTTGAACTACGTTTTTATCACTTTACATATTATGTGCTATGCTTGGAGCGTCTTTTTGCTTTCAGTTTTGTTTTGTTTGATTGATGGTCATATCCTTGTTGGATCCTAGCTTTATTTGTGTGGGAGAGAGGCACACTCCGCTTTTTCATTTGAATACTCTTTTGTTTCGCTTATATCTTGTTGAGTATTCTTAGCTACTGTTTGTTTGCTAGTGAGCCCTCGCTTTTAGCTTTTATCTTGTTTAGAGCTGCTAGTTGTTGATGTTAAACTCTCTTGTTCTTCACTTATACTTGTTGGAGAGTTGTTATTGATAAATTGCTTGAATTGTCAAAGTGACAAAATGCTATCCATGTGATATTGGAATGAAATGAAACACTACAAAGGAAATGACTTTTAGTGACAAACTTCTTTTGTCACTTATTAGTCCATTTTTGTCACTGATTAGTTGTGGATGACAAAAATGGTGCGTCATTAGGTTTGTCACTGATTGACCGTCATAGATTCATGGGGATGGCGAGATGAAATTTTTTGTCACTGATTAAGTTGAATCTGTGAGGGTAGGAATTTTTGTCAATGATCATGGTTAATCTGTGACATCCTGATTTGTCACCGTTTGTATGCAAATTTGTCACTATGAGGTTGAATTTGAGTGTACGACTGGTCAACATATGCTGACGTGGCTTCTTACATGTGGGTCCAGCTGTGGTGACGTGGATGCTGATGAGTGAGTCCAGATGCTGTGACGTCACATGATGTCATGTGGGCTAGGACCGTGCTGACAAGTTGGACCCACTTAATCCTGACAGGTGGGACACATTTTTCTGGTTAGTGGGACCCACTTATTCCAGACAGGTGGGACCCGATTTTTTCTGGTAAGTGGGACCCAATTTTTTCTTGTAAGTGGGACCCACAGAATGCTGACAGCTGGGACCATTTTGTTTTGCGAGAAGTGGGACCCACCATTTTAGGATTGTGGGACCATACGTTGCTGTTAGGTGGGCCCAGATTGTGGTGGCGGTGTCACATTTTCCGTCATGGTTGGAACATAAAAGAATTTTGTAAAAATAGAATTTTCTGGCAATTTTTTGCAGAGAAATACAATTGAAAACAAATATATAATTGGAACCAAATCAATATTATAGCAAATATAGTGGCACACATACTATAAGTCTGAAAGACACAAACATTTATAAGACAATGAGGTGAATAAGACAGGAAAAAGTAGCATCTAGCACTGTTCTTTATTAAGAAAGATGCATCAGGATGGCGGTGATGTTCATCAGTTGGGCTGCGATGACTGCTGCGACGTCCTTAAGAGCAAACTAAGCAGGGCATCCATTTCTTCTTGCCTCTTTTCATAAGCCAGACTCTTCTCTTCCTGAGATTTCTTGAGAGCTGCTAGTTCTTCATCCTGCTTCCTTTTCATTTCTTCAAATTTTTGTTCCTGGGCTGGCATCCTTTACTCCAGATCATTTTGATACCTTTCAGCTGCCAGTAATGATTATTGCTCCTGATCAGCAAGCCTCTCTTCTAGCTCTCTAATGCGCTCTTTAGAAATGGTGTATCTCTGGGAGCATGATGAGATGCCCAATCTTGACAGGAATGTGCTAGAGCTGGAGGAGCTCTGTTCCTTCAGGACTTGTTCAACAATCATCGCATCAGTTTCTACAGGATGATCCTCTGGGTGTGGTCCCATCTTTTTAACACCATTTGTTCCTGCAATTAGATTCAAATGTTTCAAATGCTAGTATGTCGAGACATTAATAATAAATTTGTGTTGTTGTTAAATATTTCTTACATAAGCATCTTGTGCTTCCTGAGGCATCACACCATCCTTTTTAGTGTGGCTTATTCTATAAAATTCAATTGGTGACGTTTCCTGCTCCTTGTTCTGAGCCTTCTACAAGGATTAGTAAATTTTAAATATCAGTTCTATAAATTATATATTTGCAGTACAAGTAGCTAGGAATTGCATAGACCTAGTTGAAATACTTACAACATGCTCGTAGTGGGCAATGTAGCTTCTGGATCCAGTGGTATGGTGCTGCTTCACATTTTTTCTGTTCTTTACATTCTGGACACACATTTCCTGTATTCAGCAGGTGGAATTAATTAGGTGATCCATAAAAGAAAATATGTATGAATTAAGTTTACCCGGCACTAGCAGCTTTATCGGGGAGCTGTAGGTGAAAGAAATATGAATTATGTACCTGGTAGTGCTCATCAAACCATCTGTTCACAAGTTCTTTCCAACTATTTTCTTCTACACTACTTGGCTTCATCGAATAAGCTTGCTCAGGAGCAAGCTTTTGAATCTTGGGCCAGTACACTTTCTTAAGCCTATATCATTGTTGTCGAATACTATTTTGTATCATTTTTGTGCACACTGATTTGGCCACTTCATCAGTTGTGTCCATCACAAACTTTTCCTGCAAAAGAGTGTTGCATATGAAGAAATTAGGTTGTTAACCATGTAACAAACTGATCAATATAAATGAAGATACTAGACTGACCGCAACTTTTTTAATCGTAGAAGGAACAGCCTCTTGTAGACTCTTATCTTTGTCGTACAGCTTCCAGTGCGTTGCAAGGGGCATCTTATCGCTGCGGATGTGCATACCAACCTCAGAGCTAAGTTTTGCTGCGCGCAGAGGATTTTTGGGTCTCCTCAAGCCTACAGTGAAGTCAATTTGCATTTTATTGCCACCATTTTTTTGTCCATTCATGGAGTGAATGCCCAATGGTAGGTCTGCGTCCTTGTCCCTTCTGTTTTGACTTGACAGAGTTTGACAATGCATCTAAAATTCAGACACAAAATAGGTTAAACTTGACCAAATATTTGTAAATAAGTAGCAGTAAAACATGTAAAGTATCGATGTTTGTACCTTTGCATTGAATCGGAACAATTTGATTGTCATCAGGTGAGTTGCTGTCATCAGAAGTACGATTCTGCGTAGTAGGTGTGTTTTGCTCTTCAGTGTTGCCATCTTCTGTCCTCGTAGGCGTATCTAAGGCCGCAGGTTCAGTGACAGTGGGTGCTCTTGATCTTGTTGAAATGGTGGATGAAGGTACAACGTTTTTGACACGCTTATTATGTGCTGCAGCTGCAGGTTCATCCACTGCCTGTTTGATAATGCATGAATACATAAGTGTGAATGTAGTACCACTACCATGTATTAGATAAGCAATTTGCGAATTAATAAACATGTTAGACCTGAGACGGCCGCTTTGAGACATTGCGCTCCTCCTCATCTGTATCAAATTCATCATCTTCAATACCTACCTCTTCATCATATGGTTCATATGCAGGTTCAGCTTGTAGGTCCTTGTCTTGAGGTTGTGGCTCATTTTGTTTCTGATTAATCCCGCTTTGTAGCCCACCATACACGAAGGTACGTGCAACCTCTCTGAAATCTTGTGGATTAAGACCTCCAGCAGCAAATTTGGCTTCCATGGCTTGCCGTAGACGAGCAGCATTTTCCTCCATCTGTTTTCTCCTTTCTAACTCATATGCAGGTACTACCTCTTTTTCTTTAGCAGCTGGAAAAGAATGAAAAGAATTGTGTGTATTAGGAATTCATGACAGCAATTTCAGAATTATGTGTTAGGTTGCAGAAATAATGAAGTGTCCCAATTTAGAATAGACATGAGAAGTTTCTTTTCACGTCAATGTTGTAGATCGGAGTGAGTATATGATTTCCCGAAATTAATGGACATAACAAATATATGATCCCGTTCAGTTAACTTAAAAGTTCATGCAATGTTTCAGATCTAAGATTGATAAAAATCGCAGATCCTCTTCTGTAGTACATGTAGATATTACGTAAAGAATTCCTTTTCTAAAACCCTAGATGCGATCGTGGTAACAAAAATAATCTAATGCCGCTAAAACCCTAGATGCGATCGTGTAAATTAGTAGAACATACGTAAACCTAAATTCTTATGCATGTAGTTGTTAACATCACGTACCCTAGTCTAACAACTGGCAACGATCGATCTTGTGCGTACTAAAATGTGGGCTAGATTTATCACCTTGGCATTTCTGAATGACCTTCTTCGGCGTAGATTTGGGAGGATCGCGAGCCTTGGGTGGTTTCCGGGGACCGGTCATGGCGGCCGCCGGATAGCCTGCCGGCGAGAGGGTAGGAACTGCCGGCGAAGAGAGTGGATCTGGCGAGGTAGAGAGCGATGAAGGCGGGAATGAATTTTTACGTGGCAATTAACAGGGAACGGAATTAAGGGGGTTGGGTAGCACAATGTATTTATAGTAGCGCAGACGGAAAAAATTAGCTGTGTGGGGCGGGGGAAAGTGGAGGGAACAAAATTTTCCAAAATTTAGGAGGGAAGTTGAATTGCTGGATAAGAAGTGGAGGGAAGAAGGAAAATTTGAGCATATGTACATGTTTTATTTATTTATTGTCGTATATAATACCAAAAGATTGTTTGAATCATTAAAAGTTTAAAACTATATATGCAATGTTCCTAAAATCATGTTAGTAATACGGGACAACCAAATTGCACAGGTTTTGTTCAAATTTATGTGTCAAATTTTCATTTATGAGTTCATATTGTTAAAAATGGTGAAACCTTGGTTTATGACATGAATGAACACCAAAACTTGCAAGTGCATGTGAGGCTTGTGATTCAACATTCAATTGGTGGAAATGTAAAACACATTGGTTCTTTGGTTGGTGCATTATATGAAGATAATCCATGGATGTTCTGACCTCAACATAGTAGCATCGTCGTGCAAGTCCATTTGCACAAAAGGGTTCAAGGAAGTTGAATCTTTAGGTGAATCTTTTTGTGCGTGCTTATCTAGACTTAGTAAATTCCCATGCTGATTTGCCAATTTTTTCAACAGGTTTAGGTGTGCCTACATTTTTTGCGAGCAAAAAGGCTAGAGAAGTAGTTAAATGCATGAAAATTGGAAAAGTATGTGTGTAAAATCAAAGAATATCACATGAGTCATGCCAACGGTTTTTTTAAATCATATAAAAAATTATGGGACCCCCAAATTTCATAGGTATTAATCATGCTCAATTGTGGAATTGCCATTTATGAGGTCATAAGGGGTGACAATTGTAGGGTGTCACATGAGGGGATCAACACCAAACTTTGCAAGTTAGTGTGTTGCTTTTTGATTTACCATTTGTTTGGTGCAAATTGTTTGCTTGGTGTACTATGTCTCATAGACATTGATTGTTTGCTTCATTGTTTAGAGATTTGTCACATACTAAGCCATTTTTGGACAAAAGGGTTCAAGGAAGTAGTTGAATGTAGAGGTGAAACTTTTTGTGTGTGCTTATATAGCCTTAATAACTTCTCATGGTAATTTACAATATTTTTTAGCAGGTTTAGGTGTGCCTACTATTTTTTTGAAAGAAAGGCTAGAAAATCATTTGAATGAAGCACAATTGGAAAATGGTTCGAGGAAGTTGAATCTAGAGGTGAAACTTTTTGTGTGTGCTTACATAGCCTTAATAACTTCCCATGATCATTTAAAAAAATTAGAAAGTTTAGGTGTCCCTGCCATTTTTTAAAGAAAAAGGGTAGAAAATTAGGTAAATGCATGAAAATTGGAAAAGTATGTGTGAAAAATCAAAGAATATCACATGAGTCATGCCAATGGTGGTGAAATCATATAACAATTATGGGAATCCCAATTTGCATATGTTAATCATTCTCACTTGTACTGGAATTCCCATTTATGATGTCATAATGGGTGAGGTGTCACATGAGGGGATCAACACCAAAATTTGCTAGTTAGTGTGTTGCTTTTTGATTTACCATTTGTTTGGTGCATAATCATGTCTCATAGACATTGATTGTTTGCTTGGTGTACTATGTTATCTGCATAATTCACCTTCACCCTCAATGTTTTTAGAGATTTGTCACTTAGCCATTTTTGGACAAAAGGGTTCAAGGAAGTTGAATGTAGAGGTGAAACTTTTTGTGTGTGCTTAGATAGCCTTAATAACTTCTCATGGTCATTTACAATATTTTTTAGCAGGTTTAGGTGTGCCTACCATTTTTTTTAAAGAAAAAGGCTATAAAATCATTTGAATGAAGCATAATTGGAAAAGGGTTCAAGGAAGTTGAATGTTGAGGTGAAACTTTTTGTGTGTGCTTAGATAGCCTTAATAACTTCTCATGGTAATTTACAATATTTTTTAGCAGGTTTAGGTGTGCCTACTATTTTTTTGAAAGAAAAAGTCTAGAAATCATTTGAATGAAGCACAATTGGAAAAGGGTTCAAGAAGTTGAATGTAGAGGTGAAACTTTTTGTGAGTGCTTAGATAGCCTTAATAACTTCTCATGGTCATTTACAATATTTTTTAGCGGGTTTAGGTGTGCCTACCATTTTTTTTGAAAGAAAAAGGCTATAAAATCATTTGAATGAAGCACAATTGGAAATGGGTTCAAGGAAGTTGAATGTTGAGGTGAAACTTTTTGTGTGTGCTTAGATAGCCTTAATAACTTCTCATGGTAATTTACAATATTTTTCAGCAGGTTTAGGTGTGCCTACCATTTTTTGAAAGAAAAAGGCTAGAAAATCATTTGAATGGAGCACAATTGGAAAAGGGTTCAAGGAAGTTGAATGTAGAGGTGAAACTTTTTGTCTGTGCATAGATAGCCTTAATAACTTCTCATGGTCATTTACAATATTTTTTAGCAGGTTTAGGTGTGCCTACCATTTTTTTTGAAAGAAAAAGGCTATAAAATCATTTGAATGAAGCACAATTGGAAAAGGGTTCAAGGAAGTTGAATGTTGAGGTGAAACTTTTTGTGTGTGCTTAGATAGCCTTAATAACTTTCCATGCTCACTTACAATATTTTATAGTAGGTTTAGGTGTGCCTACCATTTTTTGAAAGAAAAAGGCTAGAAAATCATTTGAATGAAGCACAATTGGAAAAGTAGGTGTGCAAAATCATATAATCTCACATGAGACATGTCAATTGTGGTAAATTCATAGGAAAATTACGTGAAACCCAATTTCCACACGTTTAATCATGCTCACATGTGTAAGTGCCATTTATGAGATCAATGGAGTGAAATTTGTGGGGTGTGACATAAGGGAATCAACACCAAACTGAAACTGCTTACATTGTACTTAAACTGCTTACAAAAGTATCACAGCTAACGGTACATAAACATCGAGCGCTTGCTGCCGCTCACCATTTGCTATGAGTCTTAATACTAAACTATTTACACAAAAGCATGCACACATACTTAACTTATGTTCAGGCAACTACATATAAACGTGGCTAAAACATGGAGCGCTTGGTGCTGCTCATCACTTCTTGTCAATCGCAAACTGTGTATCGGACGACCCATCAGGCTTCCACCCGCCTGCATCATTCCATCCCCAGTCCTTAGACTGGCCATCTTTCCAAGAGCTGCCACCTGTCCACGCTGCATCAGGATATTCCCACGCTGAATGCTTATTGTTGCAATGGGCTTCTGCTATGGCTTGCGCACAACTGGGGCAATAATGTGCTATCGGTTGAGGAGGCTTTGGTTCTTTTGGCTTCAGGTGGAGTTGCCCCTTCATGAAATCAATAATCTTACAGTACAACTCATAGGAAACAAAGCCATCAACAGCAGGATACTCGATGTTAATGTCATCAAGTGGCTGCTTCTCCCAAAAATCATGCTGCTTCTTTGGGAAGTTGTTCTTCATTTCCCCGTACGAGTCATCGATGAGAATGGATGCCATCACACTCATTCCAGTCCTGTAACAGCCATTGTACTGGAATAAATCTTGCAAATCAACATTGAACTCATCTGGAATCTTAATGGACCAGCTTCTGAACATCGCTCTCTTGTCACCCCTTTTGTCGACTCTAGCAAATTTGATATTCGATGAACACAAGAACTCAAATAGCACCGGACACGCCGTGCCACGCCTGCGGTTGTAAGATATTAGTAATGGTAAATTTGCAGAATGTAAATATAATTAACAATCAAATTGTTATAACTAGATGTTCCCGGATCAATATGTATAACAATGAAAAAATATTTGAAGGAAGATACATAATGTACTTGTCATATGAAGCATAGTAAGGTACTACTTATGAACACTTTTGAAAAATACATACAAAAGACATTTCATCAATAACTAGTACCATCAATTATGATAATAAGACTACAAGAAGAAATATTTGAAAGGTTTAATACCCATAGTACTAGTTATCCGATGAACAATACGATTATTATTTCATAAATAAATGAAGTAGTACTTAACATGTTATGATACCGAATCAGAATAAATGGAAGTAGTAGTAAATGCAATCTAAATACCCCAATGAAAAAAATATGTAGTAGATCCTATACTACATACTAGATCGAAAGAACAAAACCTAAGTAAGAACTATGAAACAAAAACCCCAATCCTAAATCTGTACTAGATCCTATATATGTCCAAACCTAGGCAGTTGGAAGACCAATACGTGTCGGTGCAATGCAAGTTGAATCACAGCCACCTCTTCCTCGAACTCCTCATAATCGGCGATGTACTCCAGGTCGAGACCGAGGAACTTGTTTGCCTCATCTTGAAGCAAATGACGGTACATCGATGTTGTGCTCCACCTCTTCGACATCATTGGTGTACACAACCTCGATTTCGATCGTCCCATGGGCGACATGGGTCAGCTTTTTTGTGAAGATTTCGACGTCTTCCATGGCGCTGTCGATTGGAGGTGGAAGGGGAGAAACCGCAGCACAGAGAAATAGGGGAAGGGGAGAAACAAGAGCGCAGAGAAAAGAGGGGACTAGATTTCGGTAGAAGTTGGTGCGGCAGCAAAATTTGGCTACCGTCCAATATACGGGTACCCCGGTAAATCGTAAGGTCGCTGATGGTGGGCCTAATGTTACGTGTGATTCGCGAGAGGATTTTTTTTACCCTGTCACCTCAACTTTCCACGGCATATATCTCCTATGCGGTGCTTTTCCAGAATACCAGCCGCAATTAACTCCACTATCCATCTTCAGCTCCAGGCCAAAGGGCGGCTAGCGCTGTCGCCGTCCATCGCTCGCCCTACCCATCTCTCGCTATCGTCGTCCCCCGCCAATCGTCCTCGTCGCTGGCCCTAGACCCTCCATGTCGTTTCTAATCTCATTGAGGAGGCATTTTCATCTATGTTGCTACGATGGCTCTACTGGTAAGAAATATTCTCTCAATCCCTGGAGTACTACTTGTTTTCGATTCGATAAATGGTCTCCCCATTTCGATTTGTAGTGTCCTACTTGTTTCGACAAGAAGGGGTTGTGCCCTCGGGGGAATCGAATGAAGAATTTCTTTGTGCTAACCCTGCAAGAGGGGTTTGAGGAGACGACGGTACTACAGTTTTGCAATTACTTGATTTTTTTTATCCTGATCATGTTTGCAACATAAGATCTGAAGATGATTCCACTCACCTATCATGCTGACATGTAGATCTTGATGTATTTACAGTTTCACTGTGCTGTATTCCCCAATTGTAGTACTCATTGTCATTTAGTAGTGACAAGTTGATTTGTTGCTATTGTGGACTACAAATTAAACATAGCAGTGTGGTTGACTTGATAAACCAGGAGTTTGTTTGCTATCTTCACATGTTATATACTTACATGTAATTCTGAAAGTCTGTAGGTGGGTATGTGTGATGTTACAACACATGCCTTTGTTTGGTACTTGGCTGCATTGTGCAGTAATGTTGTCTCATTTATTTATAGAAATTAGTACACGCTCTTCTAGTTTTGTGGGACACCTGATTTATTTTAGTACTTATAGTTAGGTTTATGCATACTAATGTTTATGAATATCCAGTGAATTAGATAATACTTAATAAATGAATGCATTAATTAAGTATTATTAATATGGCAAATAATGAAGTGATATACATGACTATGGCAATATGCTCTTTCTTTCTGACAACTTGATATGGTTCTGATGAATTTTACTTTGTTTCAGGTCATCCCATGCTACACCAGGGCATATTTCCTTATGAAATACACTGTATCAAAGATTGACAATACAATGTTCTACGCAAATCTGACAACCAATGAAGGATTTTTCATTCTCTGTTAAAGTTACCAACAATACTGATGCAACTTATCTGAGTGGACGAGTTTGGAAAGAATTTATTAGAGTCTACGGGCTGGAAGTAGGACTGGAGATATATTTCACTATTGGGGACTATGGTCCTGATACTCTTGTCACCACTGAAAATTACCCAAAATTCCATCCAAGTAAGATTTGTACTTCATAAATCTTTCTTATTTTGCTGGCTACTTGGTACTTGTGTCATATAATTTGTTACATGCAATCTCCTCCAACATGCTTAAATCCCCTGGTACTTACAATCATCGTGCACAAGTTAAGTACATTGTTTAAAAAACCTAAATTAGTACCCACATGTTAACTACAATTTATATGTGGGAGGCAATCATATTAATTATATATTTTCTACTATGATTGTACAGGTTATTACCATTTGTCCCGTGACAAACGTGACATTGTTGATGCCATTGATGGAACTAAGATAAATTGGAGGATGATGGAGAAAGTTATAGAACATGTGGACAATCTTGACTTCCTTGTGGCATGTCATGAAGCTAGGATATATGGAGAAGGAACAGTTGTTGCAATGATGCATACCCTCAACTGGACAAACAGTATCAATCAGAACAAGCACCTGGTAATACTTAATATCTAGTTTTCTACAACCTATAGTTTGTTGTCATCATATATTGTTACCTCTTGTCATTACAATATAGATGTGAAACATTGTCCGTATAGTTGACTATAAGATTTGTTGCTGCAACAGAAATTCCCACGCCGTCTTGTCCCCGAAAGAATGCATGAATATGGTGACATCACCATTGTGTGTCATCCCTACACTAAGGTGATAGGGTCATACACCATTTCTGCTGATGATGGACGTCTTTGCGTCACTGGATGGAAGAAATTCATGGAGGAAGAACACTTTCTGGAAATGACTGACAAGATGTTGTTCTTGCTCTTCGTAGCAAATGCAGGGGCTTTCCTGTTTGTTTCCTACATTCCTGAAGTTGCTATTGAGTAGTTACCTAGTGGTGATGCTCATATGTCTTAAAATGCACTCATGTTAGTTGTTCATCCACGGATGTAGTGTCAAGACTCTATATGGTGAACGGATTGCTACTGATGAAGAGTTGGGTGGTGCCCCAAGCGAAGGCGGAGATGTAGCAAGCAGCAGTTTTCCCTCGATATCGAACCAGTAGGACCTTGAAATCAACAACAAGGTGAACGTCAACGTGTCACGCGTTCCGTTGACGAACTTGGACCTGCACACACTCAACCAAAATACTTTGCCCCCAACGGCGGAAAGGTTGTCAATCTTTCTGGTCTCGCAGAAAACAAAGCGGTTAATTGTATAGTGAAATAGATGAAATATGAAAAGTGACCAGAGGAGTAATGATGGTGAAAAGTGATGAATAAAGGTTGCAATCAATGTAAAAAGATGGACCGGGGGCCATGGGTTCACTAGTGGAGTCTCTCAAGTAAATAGAACATTCATATGATGGGTAAACAAATTACAGCTGGGCAATTGACAAGATTATAACACAAACTTAATCTAGCTATGACAAAGAGAACATGATAATATTTAAGTAGACATCACGACAATGAACAAAGACCGTTGAGTCCAACTGCATCTTTGTCTAAAAAGTCCACCGTGGGATCGCTATCTAGCCTGTCACCCATCGGTATTACGTTGCAAGCAACATACATTTGCATTAAGTAAAGCGCATGAAGTAAGCAATATTAAATATAAAAATAGACTTTAACACCGCTATTTTACCCTTAGTAGCAACAGCACACCCTCGCCCTTAGACGTTTCTGTCACTCGTGCCCAGGAACAAAAGGGGGCATGAACCCACTATCTAGCATAAATACTCTCCCTTGGAGATACACACAATTACTTGGCCAAAATAAGTACGCACATCGGAGAGCATGCAAGAACATAAATCAACATATAATAATAATGCACAATATGATCATAACTTTATAATCCATCGGATCCCAGCAAACACATCACATAACTTTACAATAATCGATCTTGATCATGTTAGGCAGCTCACAAGATCATAAGACATGAAGCACAAGAGAGAGAGACTACCATCTAGCTACTGCCATGGACCCAAGGTCCAAGGTGGGACTACTCACAAATCATCCCGGAGGAAGGCATGGCGATGAAGAGCCCTCCGGGATCGATCTCCCCTCCGGCAGGGTACCATCTAGCTACTTATTTTAATACAGCAGCAACGGCGCCTCGGGATGACTTTTCTGCAAAATAATGGCCGCCCCGTCGTTTTTAGGTTAATTGGGATTTTATAGGCGTCGGAGGGGGCCGAGGCGGCGCCCAGAGGGCAGGGGCGGGCCCCACCCACGGGTCCAGGGGGCCGCGGCAGGGACCCGCCTGTGCCCTGTGGGTGGCCCCTCAGGCTCCCCTTTGGTCTTCGGGTGTCTTATTTCGCATAAAAAATCTATGTAAATTTTCGTCCAATTCCGAGAATATTTCTAGAAGTGATTTTCTGAAATACAAAAACATCAAAAACAGGGAACTGGCACTGGGTATCTTGTCAATAGGTTAGTCCAACAAAATGCATAAAAATGATGTTATATGATAATAAAAACGTGTGACAACATCACAAAATTAGCATGGATCACTCAAAAATTATAGATACGTTTGAGACGTATCATCATCCCTAAGCTTAACTCCTACTCGTCCTCGAGTAGGTAAGTGATAACAAAATAATTTTTGATGAGACATGCAACCAACATAATCTTGATCAAGATAGTAATGCAAAGCACATGATATGAATAAGGTGATCCAAAACAATTGTCTATAGTTGACATTAAGCAAACAATGATTAACAAACGCTAGCTAACAAATGCTAAAATCTTTTCATGAATAAGTGTGTTGGAGACATGGAACCATACATAAAGTTTAGAAAGAAGACTTGCAAATTATGTCTCCAATGTAAAGTATCAATCATTCTTCAAAGCATCTAATTAGTCATTCATGAAAATAGCCAAGCTCAAGTCAAGTGTCCTAATCCATCTACTTCACAAATCAACTATTTCGAAGTCTACTCAACTAGTGCAAGTAAGAAGTGGCTTTGGCACCAAGATGTTATGGCAAAGAGAACAATGATGGAGGTTTGGAAGGTCAAAAATAAAGGCTCAAACAGTGGAGAAGGTAACCACAAGACAGAAGGAAGTCCCATAGTTGACACTGTATGAGGAGTAGTGATTGCCATGCAACGGATGCACATAGAGCTATAAGTGTATGAAAGCTCTCCAATGGAACTAGTGGGGGTGCATCCAACTTGCTTGCTCATGAAGACCTAGAGCTCACTTGAGGAGGCTCATCCTTGGAATATACAAGCCAAGTTCTATAACGTTAGTTCCCCACTTAGTTATACTACTAAAACAACATGAGAACTCTCTACAATGAAGTGTAGGTGCTACTGGCACAAGTGTGGTAAAAAGGATAGTAGTGTTGCTCCCTCTCTCTTTTTCTATTTTTTTGGATTTTGGGTGGCCTCGTTGCTCTTTTAAATGCTCTCTCATTTGGCCTCCTTTGGGCTCTTTTATTCTTCTTTTTTATTTTATTTTATACCTCACTATAGGAGCAACACTCTATATTACAATTGGATCATCACACTTTTTGGTACTCATAACTCATAAGAATAATACATGATGTATAAAAGGAGATATGCATGATCGAGCGTAGTGTGGAAAAAATGTAGAACATGTGACAAGCCACGCAGCACACTAACTCAATGATCAAGCAAACTATATGGTAATGAAGAACGACATCAAGTCATGTAATGTAATGATGGATGTTGCATGGCAATGTATCTCGGAACGGCTATGGAAATGCCGTGATAGGTAGGTATGGTGGCTGTTTTGAGGGAGATAGTTGGCTTATGTGTAGTAGAACAGGATGAAGTTCTCCCACGGAGTTGGATGTACTCGCGAAGTATGCACCAATCTTAATGTGAGAGAGGGCATTGCGCAGCACCGAAGAGGCTAGCAAAATATGGAAGTGGAAGTGCCAAAAAACCAAAACTCACAATGCATTTCGTATATTGCAAACAACTAGCAGTTTCAATGTTCCACAAATGGTTAGAGACACCCCAAGAGGGATCGTGGCAGCGACACAAGTGCCCCGTTGGCTTCCCCGACCGTTGCAGTAACTACCCACTAGGAACTTATTTTCAACTGAGGAGAATTCATGATACATTAGCATTGTTGACTTAGGTTGTTTAGTTCAGAAAAGTACGGCTCCACGCTTTACTAACACATCTCCACTAATCAGCTCTAGCACCATTAACCAACACATTTTAACCATTAATTATTTTAATGTCTCAAAACAATTGAAAAGTATCAAATTATCCACATAGTGATCTACAAGACTATGCAGGTTTTTTCTACTTCATACCACTACCATATGCATAGCATTTTACCGATCTAACACATTAACCAAGCAACCAAAACAACTCTCTAACAAATATAAGTGAAGAACAAGAGAGTTTAATAACAACTACTAGCAGCTCTAAATAAGATAAAAGCTAAAAGCGAGAGCTTACTAGCAAACAAACAGTAGCTAAGAATACTCAATAAAATATAAGCGAAGCACAGGAGTATTCAAATGAAAAAGCGGAGCGTGTCTCTCTCCCACACAAACAAAGCAAGGATCAAACAAGCATATGACCAGCAAAATAACAAACAAAACTGAAAGTAAAAAGACGCTCCAAGTATAGCACATAATATGTAAAGTGATAAAAACTTAGTTCAACGAAGACGACCTCATGATAGTCGATGAAGAAGAGGGGATGCCTTGGGCATCCCCAAGCTTTGACGCTTGATAGTTCTTGATATTCAGAGGGGGGCCATGGGGGCATCCCCAAGCTTGAGCTCTGATCCATCTTCAATTTTTTCATTATCCTCTCCTTTGGAACTTAAAAACTCGCTTCACACAAAACTTCTCATAAACTGATTAGAGGGTTAGTGCTCATAAATTAAAATGCACATGTGTTCAACTCAAGACAAATTGCAAACAACTTTATTGGGCATTAGCTACTGTTTACTAAGCCTCAATATAACACTCCACCTCTAGAGTATCACATTTGACGATAGTAAAAGAGACGAATACAAAATAAAAGTAGAATCTGTCAAGAACTAAATAGTTTTTAAAGATCGAATTTTTCAAGGCACAAAAGGGGGCATGAACCCACTATCTAGCATAAATACTCTCTCTTGGAGATACACACAATCACTTGGCCAAAGTAACTATGCACATCGGAGAGCTTGCAAGAACATAAATCAACATATAAGAATCATGCACAATCTGATCATAACTTTCTAATCCATCGGATCCCAGCAAACACATCACATGGCATTACAATAATCGTCTTGATCATGTTAGGCACCTCACAAGATCATAAGACAGGAAGCACAAGAGAGAGAGACTACCATCTAGCTACTGGCATGGACCCAAGGTCCAAGGTGGGACTACTCACAAATCATCCCGGAGGAAGGCATGGCGATGAAGAGCCCTCCGGGATCAATCTCCCTTCCGGCAGGGTGCTGGGATTTTCTTCAGAATCACCCCCGAATTAGGGTTTGAGGTGACGGCACCTTGGGATGACTTTTCTGGAAAATAATGGCCATCCCGTCGTTTTTAGGTTAATTGGGATTTTATAGTCGTCGGAGGGGGCCGAGGCGGTGCCCAGGAGGCAGGGGCGGGCCCCACTCGCGGGTCCAGGGGGCACGGCAGGGGGCGCCTGTGCCCTGTGGGTGGCCCCTCAGGTTCCCCTTTGGTCTTCGGGTGTGATTCCAATTCCGAGAATATTTCCGTAAATTTCGTCCAATTCCGAGAATATTTCCAGAAGTGATTTTCTGAAATACAAAAATAGCAAAAATAGGGAACTAGCACTGGGCATCTTGTCAATAGGTTAGTCCAACAAAATTCATAAAAATGATGTGATATGATAATAGAAACATGTGACAACATCACAAAATTAACATGGACCACTCAAAAATTATAGATAGATTTGACACGTATCATGAACTAATAGATACATGCATTTGGATGTGTTATGAAATAGATGTGTTATCTTCTGAACTAAATTATGTATGATTATCAGTTCATATTTCTATTTGCATGGTTCATTATCGTGTCACGTACGCTTGTCACATTTCATTACATAAATCATGAATTATATCAAGTACTCATAATGTTTCCAAATATATAAATGTTTGCATTACACAATCTAAATATTCAAATATCACTATCATTGTATGAATTTATGTCCCCATCATCCCTTCTATTCTTTTCCAAAGTGTCTTGTTCTTCATCTTCGCTCGTCTCCTTGTCAACATAGTTTGTGTCATCTTCCTCTTCTAGTCGACGCATAGTGCGAGCATCAACATGTTCCACATCGTCAGATCGGTCAGCATCCTCATCTTCCAACTCTACATCCTGGTCTTCACCCTCAACATTGATAAATATATGATCAGATGAACCCATCTCATCCTGGTACGCGTCTTCGTTCCCTACATATGCATCGTCATCGCCGCTTTCTTTTTCTGGAACATCATATACATGTCTGTGACTGAAAGTCTGGACAACTTTCCAAGGGTTGTCAAACTTTGTGTCATCCATGTAGAAGCATGTTTCCACTTGGCTTGCCAATATGAAGGGGGAATCCTTGTACCAAAGTGTGGAAGTATTAACACTTTTAAAGTACCCATCATCTTTCATCTTCTAATTCCTGCTTGCAAGGTCATACCAATCACAACGAAACATGTAGACAGAGCTATCGCCGTGCTTATTACTCCCATACTGCAACTCCATAACTTCCTGCAGAACACCATAGAACTCACTTTCTTCTTCATCACCAAAAGATGCCTTCGTCATTACGCCAGAATTTTGAGTCCTTAGGTTCTTCTCACGAGTCACCATTCGAAACCTAGCACCCTTTACATTACAGCCAGAGTGTACCACTACACGTCTGTCTAGCCCATCAGCAAGCAACTTCAAATCTTCAGATACATTATTCCACAGTCTCACATGTTTTTTAAACCATGCTGGGAACTCCTTCTGTAGCGCCTCGTCGATGTTATTCACACCCCTATCCATCAATTCTTCCCGGCAAACACTAAAAAAAACATTACCAATCAAATTTCGCATCAAGATTAAATTATGACTCATAAGGTGAAGCAAACTTACTTCATATAACACTGTGCCTTTTCACAATTGTTCAGCACATACCAAACCATTTTGTCAAATTCCTTTTCAAAAAGCTTCAAAATGGACTTCACAAACCCTTTTGCTCCGTCTGAAAAAATGTCCGACTCATCTGGACCAGCTTTTCGATGGTTATCTTGGTTCCTATCTTTTTTATGAAATCTCGCTTCTGTGTCATCCTTGAAAAATCTGGAGCAAAAGGTCAAGCACTCATCAACGATGTAGCCCTCGGCAATTGAACCTTCTGGCCTAGCTTTGTTACGAACAGTAGACTTAAGTTAACCTAGTCTTCTCTCAACTGGATACAGCCAACCATACTGAACAGGACCCCTTAGAATAGCCTCATCAGGAAGATGGATAGCTAAGTGCACCATTACATCAAAAAAGGCAGGGGGAGATCTTCTCTAGTTTGCAAAGAATTATAACAATGTCAACCCTGTTGCAGAAACAGATTCTATGCGCCTGTTGCAGAAAATCTCGAACAATCCCTGAATTTCATATTTTTCTGATATTTTTAGACAGAAAGCCTGATACTTTTATCTATCTTTCTTTAGTTTTGAGTTTGCTGATTTGAGCTACATAAGTGCCTTGAAAAATTCGATCTTTACAAACTGTTCAATTCTTGACAGATTCTGCTTTTATTTTGTATTCGTCTCTTTTACTATCGTCAAATGTGATACTCTAGAGGTGGAGTGTCATATTGAGGCTTAGTAAACAGTAGCTAATGCCCAATAAAGTTGTTTGCAATTTGTCTTGAGTTGAACACATGTGCATTTTAATTTATGAGCACCAACCCTCTAATCAGTTTATGAAAAGTTTTGTGTGAAGGGAGTTTTTAAGTTCCAAAGGAGAGGATAATGAAGAAATTGAAGATGGATCAGAGCTCAAGCTTGGGGATGCCCCATGGCACCCCCTCTGAATATCAAGAACCATCAAGCATCTAAGCTTGGGGATGCCCAAGGCATCCCCTCCTCTTCATCGACTATCATAAGGTCGTCTTCGTTGAACTACGTTTTTATCACTTTACATATTATGTGCTATGCTTGAAGCGTCTTTTAGCTTTCAGTTTTTTTTTGTTTGCTGGTAATATCCTTGTTGGATCCTAGGTTTATTTGTGTGGGAGAGAGGCACGCTCCACTTTTTCATTTGAATACTCCTTTGCTTCGCTTATATCTTGTTGAGTATTCTTAGCTATTGTTTGTTTGCTAGTAAGCTCTCGCTTTTAGCTTTTATCTTGTTTAGAGCTGCTAGTTGTTGATGTTAAACTCTCTTGTTCTTTATTTATACTTGTTGGAGAGTTGTTATTGATAAATTGTTTGAATTGTCAAAGTGACAAAATGCTATCCATGTGATATTGGAATGAAATGAAAGCCTGGATAGTCGTGTAGATCATTGTGTGGATACTTGATGCTTCTCAATTGTTTTGAGATATTGAGATGAATGCTTAAACTTGTTGGTTATTTGAGTGAAAATTGATTAGTAAAGAAATATAGTTAAGAGCTTGAAACTGTGTGGTGTTTCGTAGTTGTTAATTCATAAAGCTAATCTTTCCATCAAAAGAACTGTTTGGTCAACAAGGGAGACAGTATGGAGTGTTTATGGTTATGATTGACTGATGTCTTATGTTACTTTCTTACCGGTTAATGTTGGATGTTTGCTTCAAATACCATTTTTTCTAAGCCAAAAAATTCTGTACTGAGTGTGATGTCCACTCGTGCATCCAAATCTCAAAGCCAAACTATCTTGCCTGCTGAGTCCACCATATCTACCTATGCATCGTATTTCCTGCCATTCCAAGTAAATTTGTCATGTGCTACCTCTAAAACCTTCAAAATATTCTTGTTTTGGTGCCTCTGTTTTCAAGCTCATGAGGAAGTAAGGAGGGGGTTCGTTATAGCTTATGTCGAGCAAGGTTTTTCTTTTCTTTTTCTTTTTTTTCCCCTCTATTTCACCCGGTGTTGATGGTTTACGTCCTCACTTGAATCAACCCGAGAGCGGCTTAAGCAAAATATAAATATAACTCACCATTCTCCTCCACACAATGAAAAACTGAGAAATCAACTCAAACATTGGTTAGTGGTGAAACAAAGGAGAAAGAGGTATGTACTCGTTCCTCTAAAACTAGCCGCTCTCACAACTCTAAAGACCTTGCTTGACATAGGGGACTAATGAGATTCTGAGCTATGGAATCGTTGACAGAATTATGCATCTCTCAAAATTGCTTTTATCTCTGTTTTTCAAAATCAAAAAGCTCTAGCGCATGACTAATTCTTGCTTCCCTGTGCGAAGGGCCTTTCTTTTACTTTTAAAATGTTGAGTCGGTTTTCCTTTTCCTTCTATCTCCACCAAAGCAAACATACAACATTGACCCTGGGTATCATTGATCATATTGCATCGTCAGATTAAACATGAATCTTTATATTGACTTTATCTATAAGATAAGCCGTTGGAAGTTGAAGCTTTTTGCTAATACTTACATCTTCATTTGTGTTGATTCTCAAACACTTTTGTCGTGGAACCATTACCTTTGAGAATTAGTCAAATATGTGGGTCACATTGCTTTCATGTCTTTAATGTACTATTTATGAAAGTTTTGCTTGAATGATTCAACTTGGTTATTCATTGCTTTCTTGCTATCAACTATAGACAATTGTTTTGTATCACTTCATTCACGTCCTATGCTTTACATTACTATCTTGGTCGAGATTGTGTTGGTTGCATGTCTTATCAAAAATTATTTTGTTATCACTTACCTACTCGAGTACGAGTAGGAGTTAAGCTTGGGGATGCTGATACGTGTCAAACGTATCTATAATTTTTTATTGATCCATGCTAGTTTTGTGATGTTGTCACATGTTTCTACTATCTTATTACATCATTTTTATGCATTTTGTCGGACTAACCTATTGACAAGATGCCTAGTGCCAGTTTCCTGTTTTTACTATCTTTTCGTTTCAGAAACTTACCACAGGAAATATTCTCGGAATGCGCTGAAAATTTACGAGGATTTTTTATTCGCAAGACGGAGTTTCTGTCCAGAGGGCAGCCCTGGGGGCCACCCACAGGGTAGGGACGACCCCCAGCCGCGGCCTGCTCTAGGGCGACGGGTGGGACCCGCCCCTGCTCCTGGTGGGTCCCCTCGGCCCCCTCCGACGCCTATAAAATCAGATTAATCCCAAAAACGTCGAGGCGGCCATTATTTTCCAGAGAAGTCACCCCGAGGCGCCGCCACCATAAACCCTAGTTCGGGGGTGATTCTGAAGCTGATCCCGGCACCCTGCCGGAGGGGAGATCGATCCCGAAGGGCTCTTCATCGCAATGCCTTCCTCCGGGATGATTTGTGAGTAGTCCCACCTTGGACTACGAGTCCATGACAGTAGCTAGATGGTAGTCTCTCTCCCTTGTGCTTCATGTATTATGATCTTGTGAGCTGCCTAACATGATCAAGATCGATTATTGTAATGCTATGTGATGTGTTTGCTAGGATCTGATGGATTATGAAGTTATGATCAGATTGTGCATGATTCTTATATGTTGATTTATGTTCTTGCATGCTCTCCGATGTGCGTAGTTACTTTGGCCAAGTGATTGCGTGTATCTCCAAGAGGGAGTATTTATGCTAGATAGTGGGTTTATGCCCCCTTTTGTTCCTGGGCACGAGTGACAGAAACGTCTAATGGTGAGGGTGTGCTTTTGCTACTAAGGGTAAAACAGCAGTGTTAATTTCTCATTTGATATTACTATTGCTTACTTCATGCGTTTTACTTAATACAAATGTTTGTTGCTTGCAACTTAATACCGTTGGGTGACAGGCTGGATAGCGATCCCACGGTGGACTCTTTAGACAAAGACGCAGTTGGACTCAACGCTCTTTGTTCATTGTCGTGATGCCTACATAAATATTATCATATTCTCTATGGCATAGCTAGATTAAGTTTGTGTTATAATCTTGTCAATTGCTTAGCTGTAATTTGTTTACCCATCATATGAGTGTTTTATTTACTTGAGACACTCCACTAGTGAACCCATGGCCCCCGGTCCATCTTTTTACATTGATTGCAACATTTATTCATCACTTTTCGTCATCATTACTCCTCTGGTCCACTTTCATATTTTCATCTATTCTACTATACAATTAACCGCTTTGTTTTCTGCGAGACCCGAAAGATTGACAACCTTTCCGGCGTTGGGGGCAAAGTAATTGGTTGAGTGTGTGCAGGTCCATGTCTGTTGAAGATTAAGCGCCAGAGATCTTCAACATTCACTTTGTTGTTGATTTCAAAGTCCTACTGGTTCGATAAACCTCAGTTCATTAACGAGGGAAAACTGCTACTTACTACATCCACGCCTTCAATTGGGGCACAACCCAACACTACCATCACCGATCATCGGAGCCCGGAGCCTGGCCGGAATCTCCAGCCCAGGCCGGAGTCTCTGGTGCACTTACACCGGAGTCTCCGGTCTGAGCAGGCTGCAACGGCTAGTTTTTGTGGGGACCTATAAAAGGCCCCCTTCTTCCCCAGGTGCCTAAGGTTTTCAGCAGCACGAATTTCTCTCTCTCTCCAAACATTGTTGACCTTGGAAAACCTTGCCCTCTCTCAATCCCTCCAATGGTTCTTGCCCATCTTTAGGGAAACAAGAGAGGAGACCTAGATCTACATTTCCACCAATCAATCTCTCCTCTAAGTGAGGGGAACCTAGTGGATCTAGTTCTTGGAGTTCTTTTTTGGTTCTCCTCTTTGTTCTTCCTCTCAAATCCCTCCCTAGCATTAGTTGATTTGGTTGGGTTTGGGAGTGAAGGACTTGACCAACTTGTGTGGTCTTGCCTTTTGCATTTGGTGCATAGGTTTGAGTTCCCCACGGTGATACGTGGGATTGAATTTCAAGAAGCTTGTTACTCTTGGGTGCATTGTGTTCCCAAGAGCTTGTGCCTCTTGGATGCATTGTGTACCCTAGACGGTTGGTGGTGTCGCGAAGACTTCGAGTTGTGAAGCTTCGGGAAAGGTTTGGGAGCCCCCGATTGAGTTGTGGGTGTGTGCCCCCAGATTATTGTAAAGGTTCCGGATTCCGCCTTGAAGGATTCCGATAGTGGAAAGTGAACCTAACCCTTGGGGTGAGGTTCATCGGATAATAGGGTGAGGCCTTTTGTGCCGTCTTGAGTAAGCCTTTTGTGGCGAGCTCACACCCATCCAACGAGACGTACTCCCTTAACAAGGAGGAACTCGGGAATACATCCTCGTCTCTGCGTGCCTCGGCTATTTCTATACCCGAGCTCTTTACTTATGCAATTTACATTGTGATAGCCTTCGTGCTTGAAGTTTTATATCTTGCTATCACCTTGTTGCTTGTCTTGCTTAGCATAAGTTGTTGGTGCACATAGGTGACCCTAGTTTATTTAGGTTGTTGGCTTGTTAATTTAAACACCTAGTTTTATTCCCCAATTATCAAGCCTTAAACCGGAAAAGTTTTAATCGCCTATTCACCCCCCCCCTCTAGGCGACATCGTTTGTCCTTCAAATGCCTTATTAGGGCGAATGACATCGGTTCAGTTATCACAAGGAACAGATGAGTTCCGTTGGAATGTAAATGCGAATGGTAAATTCACTGTAGATTCAATGTATAGAGCTTTGGTCCATTCCGACATACCAGTCGATGGCAATAAGAAAATTTGGTCAATGAAGATACCATTATAATTGGAAAAAATTGCGTGGTATATTTGGAAAGGTGTTATTTTAATCAAGGATAACCTTGTTAAATGCAACTGGCATGGAAGTCCAAAGTGTGTTTTCTGTCATCAGGATGAAACAATCAAACACTTATTATTCCAATGCAGAGTTGCTCATTCTATATGGTCAGCCATTCAAATAGCTTCTAGCTTACATCTGCCACGCTTAGTTGCAAATATTTTTGGCAACTGGCTGCATGGGGTTGATAAGAGGGATAGAACTATTATTAGGGTGGGAGCGCTAGCCGTTATATGGTCGCTCTGGCTATGTAGAAATGACAAGGTTTTTAACGACAAAAATTCTTCTGTTATGTAGGTATTATATCGAAGCACAAGTTTGCTCTGTTCGTGGTCCACATTGCAACTTGTGGAACATCGAGACCTTTTTATGGAGGCGTCTGCACGACTGGAGCATACGACGAGGGATATTTTTTTCCGACATGGATGGCCTAGGGATCTTCGGATTGGACTCAATTCTACATAGGCGTGATAAAGATATGCTTGTATTTCATCTGTGTAATTTTCTATTCTATTTTGTTCGAATGGGTTTGGGCTGTGTGCATCTTATTATGCAGAGGCCGGGTGTGGCATACTTTGTATCTACGATACATTGAAATGAAAATCCCCTTATCAAAAAAAAAATCGGCACCCTCCAAATTGTGTCTTCTTTAAGGGTGTCGGACATGTCTCCGATACAATGAGGTGATCTCCCAGCGGCATCACTAAACGCCATCCCGATGAAATTCTAATATTTTTTAAAGTTTTCCAGCAAATTAAATAGACCATGTCAGCAATAAATCCGGCCACCAAAATACCACCACAAGTAGGCACGAGATAAATGTCTTGGCCACACCACAAGTAGGTAGGCACCAAATAAGTCTTCGCCACCACAAAGGTCCGGAAACCAAAATGCTACCATCATCATAATTGATTTGTATGGCCCATTGTTCAGCCGCATTGGCCCTTGCTGCTATATTAAAATAAATTGGGTGGTGCCCCAAGCGAAGGCGGAATTGCAGCTAATAGTAGTTTTCCCTCGTTTAATGAACCAAGGTTTATCGAACCAGTAGGACTATGAAATCAACAACGAGGTGAATGTTGAAAATCTCTGGCGCTTGACCTTCAACAGACGTGGACCTGCACACACTCAACCAAAATACTTTGGCCCCAATGGCGGAAAGGTTGTCAATCTTTCCGGTCTCGCAGAAAACAAAGCGGTTAATTGTATGATGAAATAGATGAAATATGAAAAGTGACCAGAGGAATAATGATAATTAAAAGCAAGTAAATGAGGTTGTAAACAATGTAAAAAGATGGACCGGGGGCCATGGGTTCACTAGTGGAGTCTCTCAAGTAAATAAAATATGCATGTTATGGGTAAACGAATTACAGCTAGGCAATTGACAAGATCATGACACAAACCCAATTTAGCTATGACAAAAAGGACATGATAATATTTATGGAGGCATCACGACAAGGAACAAAGACCGTTGAGTCCAACTACGTCTTTGTCTAAAAAGTCCACCGTGGGATCGCTATCGAGTCTGTCACCCAACGGTATTAAGTTGCAAGCAACAGGCAATTGCATTAAGTAAAGTGCATGAAGTAAGCAATACTAATATCAAAATAGACATTAACACCGTTGTTTTACCCTTAGTAGCAACAACACACCCACGCCCTTAGACGTTTCTGTCACTCGTGCCCAGAAACAAAAGGGAGCATGAACCCACTATCTAGCATAAATACCCTCTCTTGGAGATACACACAATCACTTGGCCAAAGTAACTACGCACATCGGAGAGCATGCAAGAACATAAATTACTTATATTAAAACCATGCACAATCTGAACATAACTTCATAATCCATCGGATCCCAGCAAACACATCACATAGCATTACAATAATCGATCTTGATCATGTTAGACAGCTCACAAGATCATAAGACATGAAGCACAAGAGAGAGAGACTACCAACTAGCTACTGCCATGGACCCGTAGTCCAAGGTGAGACTACTCACAAATCATCCCGGAGGGAGGCATGACGATGAAGAGCCCTCCGGGATCGATCTCCCCTCCGGCAGAGTGCCGGGATCAACTTCAGATTGGACCCCGAACTAGGGTTTTCGGTGACGGCGCGTCGGGGTCGAGTTTCTGGAAAATAATGGCCGCCTCGACATTTTTAGGTTATTTCTGATTTTATAGGCATCGGAGGGGGCCGAGGAGTTGCCCCACGTGCAGGGGCGGGCCCCACCCACGGGTCCCCCCTAGGCCGCGGCAGGAGGCCGCGTGCGCCCTGTGGGTCGCCTCCGAGGCTGCCCTTCGGACTCCGTCTTCGTCTTGGCGTAAAAATAATTGATGTCTACTACACACTTCTATTCTTGTAGACTTGTTGGGTCTCCAAGCGCAGATGTTTGTAGGACAGCAGCAAATTTCCCTTAAGTGAGTAACCCAAGGTTTATCGAATCCACGGGAGGTAGAGGTCAAAGACATCCCTCTCAAGCAACCCTGCAATTAAGATACAAGAAGTCTCTTGTGTCCCCAACACACCTAATACAATTTTCAGTTGTATAGGTGCACTAGTTCGGCGAAGAGATGGTAAAATGCAAGTGATATGGATGGTAAAAGGTGATTTTGTAATTCTGTAATAAAAATGACAGCAAGCAAACAAGTGACAAAAGTGACTAAAAACGGTGTATCGATGCTTGGAAAAAAGGCCTAGGATTCATAATTTCACTAGTGACTACTCTCAACATCATTAACATAATTAAACACATGATAGTTCCCACAAAAATACATGCGTGGTAGAAGTTACTCGGAGATCATTCTTTCGTGGATCAAATAGGATGAGAATTGCGTAGGGCTACGAAAAGCACACCTTAAAGTTCGTATTCCACATCTATGGACACTTCATGCTGTCACTATCCGCATCCAAAGATAGTACTAACAATTAAACACCACAACATATTTCTTGAATAGTCTCTTTCTTCAATAACACAAGCATCAAGAAACCTCATGATCTATTCAATACAACAATAATAAAGAACAAACTCATGATGGAGATCCTTCCAATCTATTATCCATAGAGTCACACACGGCACCCACACTGTCACCGAGATACCGTGATCACAACGGTGACTCCGGAAATTGTACTAAATAACATCACTTGAATAAAATCATATCCATTACACATAGGGAAACATCATGTATTCAACTATACTAACAAAGCTCATGATCACAACGAAGATCACATCATGGGAGAGAGAGATAACCACATAGCTACTTGTATAAGCCTCAGCCTCGGTGAGGGACTACTCCCTCCTCATCGCGGGAAGCAGCGGTGTCGATGGAGATGGCTCCGGCGGTCGATCCCCCCCTCCGGCAGGGTGCCGGAACAGGATCAATCTGACCCCCGAAACTTGTCGGCGATGGCGGCGGAGCTCTGTTGTGTATTTGGGAAAATCCTTCGGGGGTTAGGGTTTTCTCGACGGGGATGATTTATAGGCCAAAGGGCGTCGCGAGAGGGTCTCCGAGGGGCACAGACGGGCCTCGGCCGCGGCCCCCCTGTCACCCACGGGTGGGACCCGCCCCAGGGCTGTGGGTCCCTCCCGGGGTCACCCTTCTGGCTCCGGTCCTTATTTCTTCAATAAAAAATCGTCGTAAATTTTCGTCCAATTCGAGAATATTTTCAGAAGTAACTCTCTACAACAAAATCAACACAAAAACAGGGAACTGGCACTGGGCATCTTGTCAATAGGTTAGTCCGACAAAATGCATAAAAATGATGTAATATGATAGTAAAAAAATGTGACAACATCACAAAACTAGCATGGATCAATCAAAAATTATAGATACGTTTGACACGTATCAGCATCCCCAAGCTTAACTCCTACTCGTCCTCGAGTAGGTAAGTGATAACAAAATAATTTTTGAAGAGACATGCAACCAAGACAATCATGATCAAGATAGTAATGTAAAGCATAGGATGTGAATGAAGTGATACAACACAATTGTCTATAGTTGATAGCAAGAAAGCAATGATTAACCAAGTTGAATCATTCAAGCAAAACCTTTAATAAATAATACGTTAAAGACATGAAAGCAATGTGATCCACATATTTGATTAATTCACAAAGGTAATAGTTCCATAACAAAAGTGTTTGAGAATCAAAACAAAGAAGATGTAAGTTTTAGCAGAAAGCTTCAACTTCCAACGGTAAAGTCAATATAAAGATTCATGTTTAATCTGACGATGCAATATGATCACTGATACCTAGAGTCAATGCTATATGTTTGCTTTGGTGGAGATAGAAGGAAGAGGAAAACTGACTCAACATTAAAAGTAAAAGAAAGGCCCTTCGCAGAGGGAAGCAGGGATTAGTCATGTGCTAGAGCTTTTTATTTTTATGAAACAGAAGTGAAACAATTTTGAGACATGCATGCTTTCGTCAACAACTTCACAACAGAGAAGTTATCAAGTCCCCCATAACAAGCAAGGCTTTTAGACTTGTGAGAGCAGCTGGTTTTTAGAGGAGCGAGTACGCTCTTCTTTCTCCTTGGTTTCACCACTGTCCAATGTTTGAGCTGATTTCTCATATTTGCATTGCGCGGAGGAGAATTGGTGAGTTATATTTATATTTTGCTTAAGATGCTCTCGGGTTGATTCAAGTGAAGACGTAATCCATCGACACCGGGTGAAAGGGGGGAAATGACCTTGCTCGTCACAAGTTATATCTAGCTCTCTACTGCTCCCTCATGAGCTTAAAAACAGAGGCACAAAAAGGAGTATTTTGAATTTTTAAAGATAGCACATGACAAATTTACTTGGAATGGCAGGAAATACCATGCATAGGTAGATATGGTGGACTCAGCTGGCAAGATAGTTTGGCTTTGGGATTTGGATGCACGAGTGAACCATACACTCAGTACGAATTTTTGGGCTTAGCAAAGAAGGTATTTGAAGAAAATATCTAAAATTAACCGTAACAGAGTAGCATAAGACATTTATCAATCATAACCATAAAAGCTCCACATCGTCTCCAATGTTGACCAAACAATTCTTTTGATGGAAAGATTAGCTTAGTGAATTAACAACTACGAAACATCACACAGTTTCAAGTTTTTAACAGTATTTCTTTACTAATCAACTCCACTCAAATAACCAGCAAGTTTAAGCATTCATCTTAATATCTCAAAACAAATGAAAAGTACCAATTATCCGCACAATGATCTACAATACTATGCAGGCTTTCGTTTAATTCCAATATCACATGCATAGCATTTTATCATTCTAACAAATCAACCAAGCAACCAAAACAACTCTCTAACAAATATAAGTGAAGAACATGAGAGTTTAACAACAACTACTAGCAGCTCTAAACAAGATAAAAGCTAAAAGCGAGAGCTTAGTAGCAAACAACAGTAGCTAAGAATACTCAACAAGATATAAGCGAAGCAAAGGAGTATTCAAATGAAAAAGCGGAGCGTGTCTCTCTCCCACACAAACAAAGCAAGGATCCGACGAGCATATGACCAGCAAACAAATTAACAAAACTGAAAGTAAAAAGACGCTCCAAGCATAGCACATAATATGTAAAGTGATAAAAACGAAGTTCAACGAAGACGACCTTATGATAGTCGATGAAGATGAGGGGATGCCTTGGGCATCCCCAAGATTTGACTCTTGATGGTTCTTGATATTCAGAGGGGGTGCCATGGGGGCATCCCCAAGCTTGAGCTCTGATCCATCCTCGATTTCTTCATATTACTCTCCTTTGGAACTTAAAAACTCACTTCACACAAAACTTCTCATAATTTGATTAGAGGGTTAGTGCTCATAAATTAAAATGCACATGTGTTCAACTCATGACAAATTGCAAACAAATTCATTGGGCATTAGCTACTGTTTACTAAGCCTCAATGTGGCACTCTACCCCTAGAGTATCACATATGACGATGGTAAAGAGACAAATGCAAAATAAAAGCAGAATCTGTCAAAATCTGAATAGTCTGTAAAGATCGAATATTTTGAGGCACTTCTGCAGCTCAAATCAAAAAAAATTAAAACTAACGAAAGATAGATAAAAGCATCAGACTTTCTGTTAAAAAGTATCAAAAAAATATAAAATTCTGGCAAATTTAGTATTTTCATGCAATAGGCGCACATAATCTGTTTTTGGACAGCAACACAATACCTCGCACTTTCAATGCATTAGAGGCTAAACTTGGCACAAAAAACCAAAATAAAAAGATACAATCAAGTTGCTACAGAGGCAAAAACTCCATGACTCAAGAAAAGCAAAAGAAAACAGAAAGTAAAAGATGGGTTGCCTCCCAACAAGCGATTTTCTTTTAAGCCTTTTAGCTAGGCATGATAATTTTAATGATTCTCTCATAAGAATAAGAGTTGGAACGCAAAAGAGAGCATCATAAAGCAAATATCAAACACATTTAAGTCTAACTCTCTTCCTATGCATAGGCATCTTGTAAGAAAATAAATCATTGGAGCATTAAAGCATTAAGCATAGGAAGGCAAAGCAAGTGCAACATTAAAACCTTCAACATAAAGAGGGGAAACTTCATAAGATGAAAATTTATATAACCACACTTCCCTCTCTCATAATAACTTTCAGTAGAATCATAAGAAAAATCAATAACATAGCCATCACATAAAGCATTTTGCTTATGATTCACATGCATAAAAGTATTATTATTATCTTTCTCATTAGTATTAGTGGGAGTAACACAATCATAATCATCATTGTAATCATCATAAATAGGAGGAATATCATAATCATAATAAACTTTTTCCTCAATAGTAGGAGTACTAAAAATATCACATTCATCATTATAATCATCATATATAGGAGGCATAGTATCATCAAAGCAAATTTCCTCCTTCCAGCTTGGGGGACTAAAAAGATCATATTCATCAAAACCGGCATCCCCAAGCTTGCAATTTCCCATAGCATTAGCACAATGGCATTCAAAGAAATCATACTAATAACATTGCTACTAGCATGATTGTTATGCAAATAAAGTTTCATAGGTTTTTTAATTTTCTCTTCAAAAGCATCATGACCAATTTCAAGATAAAGTTTATAAATCTCTCTCATTTTTTTTGTTGTTTTCCATTAAACCGAACTAGTGAAATAAAAACAAGAAAAAAAGATTTAATTGCAAGATCTAAAGAAGATACCTTCAAGCACTCACCTCCCCAACAACAACGCTAGAAATTAGCTTCGTCGTCGGAGTGTGAGTACCGTTTACCTTACCTCCCCGGCAACGGCGCCAGAAATTAGCTTCGTCGTCGGAGTGTAAGTACCGTTTACCTTGCCTCCCCGGCAACGGCGGCCAGAAATTAGCTTTATGTCTACTACACACTTCTATTGTTGTAGACTTGTTGGGCCTCCAAGCGCAGAGGTTTGTAGGACAGCGACAAATTTCCCTTAAGTGAGTAACCCAAGGTTTATCGAATCCACGGGAGGTAGAGGTCAAAGACATCCCTCTCAAGCAACCCTGCAATTAAGATACAAGAAGTCTCTTGTGTCCCCCAACACACCTAATACAATTGTCAGTTGTATAGGTGCACTAGTTCGGCGAAGAGATGGTAAAATGCAAGTGATATGGATGGTAAAAGGTGATTTTGTAATTCTGTAATAAAAATGGCAGCAAGCAAACAAGTGACAAAAGTGACTAAAAAGGTGTATCAATGTTTGGAAACAAGGCCTAGGATTCATACTTTCACTAGTGACTACTCTCAACATCATTAACATAATTAAACACATGATAGTTCCCACAAAAATACATGCGTGGTAGACGTTACTCGGAGATCATTCTTTCGTGGATCAAATAGGATGAGAATTGCGTAGGGCTACGAAAAGCACACCTTAAAGTTCGTATTCCACATCTATGGACACTTCATGCTGTCACTATCCGCATCCAAAGATAGTACTAACAATTAAACACCACAACATATTTCTTGAATAGTCTCTTTCTTCAATAACACAAGCATCAAGAAACCTCATGATCTATTCAATACAACAATAATAAAGAACAAACTCATGATGGAGATCCTTCCAATCTATTATCTATAGAGTCACACACGGCACCCACACTGTCACCGAGATACTGTGATCACAATGGTGACTCCGGAAATTGTACTAAATAACATCACTTGAATAAAATCATATCCATTACACATAGGGAAACATCATGTATTCAACTATACTAACAAAGCTCATGATCACAACGAAGATCACATCATGGGAGAGAGATAACCACATAGCTACTTGTATAAGCCTCAGCCCCGGTTAGGGTTTTGTCAACGGGGATGATTTATAGGCCAAAGGGCATCGCGAGAGGGTCTCCGAGGGGCACAGACGGGCCTCGGCCGCGGCCCCCTGTCAACCACGGGTGGGACCCGCCCCAGGGCTGTGGGTCCCTCCCGGGGTCACCCTTCTGGCTCCGGTCCTTATTTTTTCAATAAAAAATCGTCGTAAATTTTCGTCCAATTCCGAGAATATTTACAGAAATAACTCTCTGCAACAAAATCAACACAAAAACGGGGAACTGGCACTGGGCATCTTGTCAATAGGTTAGTCCGGCAAAATGCATAAAAATGATGTAATATGATAGTAAAAACATGTGACAACATCACAAAACTAGCATGGATCAATCAAAAATTATAGATACGTTTGACACGTATCAATAATCCCCATAAATTTTGGTGCAATTCCGAGAATATTTCCAGAAGTAATTTCTGAAACAAAAAGCAGCAGAAACAGGGAACTGGTACTTGGCATCTTGTCAATAGGTTAGTCCGACAAAATGCATAAAAATGATATAAATGACAGCAAAAACATGTGACAATATCACAAAACTAGCATGGATCACTCAAAAATTATAGATATGTTTGAGACGTATCAGCATCCCCAAACTTAACTCCTACTCGTCCTCGAGTAGGTAAGTGATAACAAATAATTTTTGATGATACATGCAACAAACACAATCTTGATCAAGATAGTGATGCAAATCGAAGGATGTGAATGAAGAGATACAAAAAAAAATTCTATAATTGATAGCAAGAAAGCAATGAATAAACAAGTTGAATCATCCAAGCAAAACCTTTCATAAATAGTATGTCAAAGACATGAAAACAATGTGATCAACATATTTGACTAATTCACAAGGATAATAATTCCATGACAAAAGTGTTTGAGAATCAACACAAAGGAAGATGTAGGCATTAGCAAAGAGCTTCAACTTCCAACGGCTTATCTTATAGATAAAGTCAATATAAAGATTCATGTTTAATCTTGATAATGTAATATGCTCAACGATACACAGGGTCAATGCTACATGTTTGCTTTTGTGGAGATAGAAGGAAAAAGGGAAAACTGACTCAACATTAAAAGTAAAAGAAAGGCCCTTCGCAGAGGGATGCAGGGATTAGTCATGTGCTAGAGCTTTTTTGGTTTTTTAAAACAGAAGCAAAATGATTTTGAGTTATGCATGCTTTCGTCAACAACTTCACAACAGAGAAACTATCTAGTCCCTCATGACAAGTAAGGTTTTTAGACTTGTGAGAGCAGCTGGTTCTTAGAAGAGCGAGTACACTCTTCTTTCTCCTTGGTTTCACCACTGTCCAATGTTTGGGTTGATTTCTCATATTTGCATTGCGCGGAGGAGAATTGTGAGTTATATTTATATTTTTGCTTAAGCTGCTCTCGGGTTGATTCAAGTGAAGACATAATCCATCAACACCGGGTGAAAGGGGGGAAATGACCTTGCTTGTCACAAGTTATATCTAGCTCTCTACTGCTCCCTCATGAGCTTAAAAACAGAGGCACAAAGAAGAAGTATTTTGAATTTTTAAAGGTAGCACATGACAAATTTACTTGGAATGGTAGGAAATACCATGCATAGGTAGATATGGTGGACTCAGCTGGCAAGAAAGTTTGGCTTTGGGGATTGGATGCACGAGTGAACCATACACTCAGTACGAATTTTTAGGCTTAGCAAAAAAAAATGGTGTTTCAAGCAAACATCTAACAATAACCGGTAGCAGAACAACATAAGACATTTACCGGTCATAACCATAAAAACTCTACACCGTCTCCCTTGTTGACCAAACAATTCTTTTGATGGAAAGATTAGCACTATGAATTAACAACTGTGAAAAAACCACACAATTTCAAGCTTTCAACCATATTTCTTTACTAATCAATTCCACTCAAATAACCAGCAAGTTTAAGCATTCAACTTAACATCTCAAAACAATTAAGAAAATCAAGTATCCACACCATGATCTACAAAACTATGCAGGCTTTTCATTTTATTCTATCATCACACAAACAACATTTTGTCGCATTGACAATTCAAGCAATTTTTCAACAACGACTCTCCAACAAGTATAAGTGAAGAACAAGAGAGTTTAACTTAACAACTAGTAGCTCTAGACAAGATAAAAGCTAAAAGCGAGAGCTTACTAGAAAACAGACAGTAGCTAAGAATACTCAAAAAGATATAAGCGAAGCAAAGGAGTATTCAAACGAAAAAGCGGAGCGTGTCTCTATCCCACATAAATAAAGCTAGGATCCAACAAAGATATGACTAGCAAACAAACTAACAAAACTGAAAGTAAAAAGATGCTCCAAGCATAGCACATAATATGTAAAGTGATAAAAACAAAGTTCAACGAAGACGACCTTATGATAGTCGATGAAGATGAGGGGATGCCTTGGGCATCACCAAGCTTTGACTCTTGATAGTTCTTGATATTCAGAGGAGGTGCCATGGGGGAATCCCCAAGCTTGCGCTCTGATCCATCCTCGATTTCTTCATATTCCTCTCCTTTGGAACTTAAAAACTCCCTTCACACAAAACTTCTCATAATTTGATTAGAGGGTTAGTGCTCATAAATTAAAATGCACATGTGTTCAACTCATGACAAATTTCAAACCAACTTTATTAAACATTAGCTACTGTTTACTAAGCCTCAATGTGGCACTCCACCCCTAGAGTATCACATATGACGATGGTAAAGAGACAAATGCAAAATAAAAGCAGAATCTGTCAAAATCTGAACAGTCTGTAAAGATCGATTTTTCAAGGCACTTCTGCAGATCAATAAAAAAACTTAAAACTAACTAACGATAGATAAAAGCATCAGGCTTGCTGTAAAAAATTATCAGAAAAAGATAAAATTCTGACGATTTCAAAATTTTCGTGCAACAGGCGCACATAATCTGTTTTTGGACAGCAACACAATACCTCGCACTTTCAATGCATTAGATGCTAAACTTGGCACAAAAAACCAAAAGAAAACGATACAATGAAGTTGCTACAGAGGTAATAACTTCATGACTCAAGAAAATCAAAAAGCAAACTCAAAATAAAAGATGGGTTGCCTCCCAACAAGCGTTTTCTTTAACGCCTTTTAGCTAGGCGCAATGCCAAATATCAAGTTTTTTCGGAGGCCTTTGCAACATCAAGCATAGCTTGACCTTATGATTGATTCAAAATAAACTTCTTTCTCTTTCTAGGGAAGTGTTCCATCCCTTTTTAAGGGGGAACTGAAACCTTATATTTCCCTCTTTCATATCAATAATAGCACCAACAGTTCTCAAAAACGGTCTTCCCAAAATAATAGGACAAGAAGCATTGCACTCAATATCCATAACAATAAAATCAACGGGAACATAATTATCATTAACAACAATAAGGACATCATCAACTCTACCCAAAGGTTTCTTTTTAGAAGAATCAGCAAGATGAACATTTAAATAGCACTCTTCCAAAGGATTTAAATCAAGTACCGATGGCAATGGGAACCCATTGCCCACCTACCCTGCGGGTTTTTACCCTGTAGGGTGAGGGTTTGGTAAAAGGAAATTACCCATGGGTATGCAAATGGTAAAATGTGTGTACCCAGTGGGTATAGTGGGTGCGGGTGTTGTAATGCCCGGGGTTTTTCCCCAAATTAGAAATTGCCTGTTATTTTATTTTTGCATCATCATGACATCAGCATCATCGCATCGCATGTTTTTTACCGCAAAAATTATTTTTAATAAACCCTATTTTTATTTTTTCAAAATTGTCGGAAAAGATTTTTATCGAGACGATCGTCTCCGTTTTCTAAAATTATTTGCCAAATTAATTTGCAAAATAAAAATAAAATTCGAGTGCGCGAGAGAGTAGCCCAACCCTGGCCCAAAGCCCACCTAGCCTCCAAACCCTAATCCTGCCCCTGCCTTTTTCCTTTCCCACCCCCTGCCTTTATGCAGCCACCCTCTCCTCTTTTTCTGCTTTCGCGAAACTATCCTTCCACCCCCTCTCTTTTTCTTTTTCCCCCTCCTTCTTTTCTCTCTCCTCCTCTTTTTCTTTTCTTCCTTTTCTTTTTCTCCCTTCTCTTCTTATCCTTCTCTTCCTTTCTTCCCGAGCCCTTCTTCCTCACCCGCACGCCCCGGCTCGATCCCGCACCCGACGCCACCATCCCGAGCTCCACCGCATCCTCCCGCCGGCTCCGTCCTCTACCACCGTCCTCCGCCTCCGGCCCGGCTCCCCGCAGCGCAACTCCCCGCACCACCGCGCCCTACGCCGCCACCCGCTCGTCCCGCGCCATCTCCCTCCCCTCCGGTCGCGCCGCCCGCCTTCCTCCTTCACGGGCCCCGCCCGCCGTCGTCGACCCCAGCTCCCACCGGCTCGCCTCCACCCGCCGGCCTGGTCCTTCTCCTCTCCATCTCCTTCTCCCTCCAGCTCCTCTTCTCCGGCCGCATCCTCTTCGGCCGCATCCTCTCCGCCTCGAGCCGCCCGTCTCCGGCCACGGCCCGGCCGTGCCTCCACTCCTCCCGCGCCTGCAGCTCGCTCCCGTCGCCTCCCTCTGCCTCCTGACCTCCACCAGATGCCATGGTTGTCGAGCTGCCTCACGGCATGGTCTCCGCCCCTCCTCCCCTCTGGCACGCGTCGCTGCCGTCCCACACGCCTCCATCGACCCCAGCTCCTTCTCCTCCCCCGACCTCGCCCTCTGCCAGGCCCGGCCTCCACCTTGTGACCCCTGCTGTTCAGTTTGTTGCTCGTGCCCGTTGCCGGCTCCGTGTCGTGCTTGTGCTGCTGCTCTGCCTGGTGCTGCTTCCCGTCCCCGACGGTCGATCTCGTGCCGTGTTTCGTTGACTGTCTCCCGACGACAAGTTTCCCGTGTGCATCCCCGTCGGGAAGCCCGTCCCCGATGTTCACGTTTTGGTTCCCCGGTGTTTCCCCGACGGTTCCCCGTTTCTTTCTCCGATGTTTCCCGATTCTGTTTCCCGATGCCCGTTTCCCGACGGGAAAAGTTCCCCGATTCCGTTCCCGATGACATCCACGTCGTGAAGACGATCCCCGTTTCCCGTCGTGAACCGAGTTCTCCGTTTTCCCCGACGTGAAGCACCGTGAAGGCCGACCCCCGATGCTCCGTGAACGACTACCACGACGACTTCCACGACTCCGTGCAGCGACAAGATCTTCCCCGACCGGAACCGCCGAGTTCTCCGATGCCGTGTACCCCGACACCGTGGACCCCGTCGACCTCGAAGCCCGGAATGCCAAGGTCTGCAACGACGACGACCTGAGTACGACTACTTCCACGACGTCGACTACCTCGACTACTTCGACTCCGGACGGACGTCTACTTCGACTACCTCGACTACTTCGACTACAACGACTACTTCGACTACGACCCGAAGACGGTGGCTTCCAATCCGAAGTTCCTCGTTTCCGATGTGTGACCCCAACCCTAAACCCCTATATGCCATATATATCCGTATCTTATAAAATCATGCATCATTAATTAACATCGCACCTTTATCCATTTAGTGGGATTAAATCAATTTAATTATGGGATTTGTCCGGTGCATCTATATTTTGCACCGATCCCATTTAAATCATTTTGCTATGTGTTAGGGAATAAAATTGGACAACCTTTACTTTGTCATGCATCATGTCATCAACATGCCGCTTCTTTTGCCATAGAAGTAAAATGCATCTTTTGTGTTTCCGGTGTTCGTTGCTTCTTCGGGAATAGGACGTTGAGTTGATGTGAGCAACGACAGGTTCTGCTACCTCTACCGGATTGCAGGCAAGTGATACTCCCTTGCTATCTTTGCTTGTCTTCTGTCTCTTACTCGTCCTATCTTTTGTTCCTGGCTAGCCTTATGTCACGATGCTTGTGTCTCGATCCTATATGCATGTTTACCTTGCAGCCATGATATAGCCACACCCCCACATCCTATTAACCTGTTGTTTGTTTACCTTGTTAGCCTCGCGAGTCGTAGTGCATGCTTAGGTGCTTTGCTTGAGTCATGTTCTCTTTGTCTAGTCTTGTTCTTAACATGATAGCTAGGCTCAACTAAAATGGTAATCTTTACTTTCTGTTGCGATGGGAATAACTTAATAAAGATAAGGCACCGGCGGAAGGCCAATCGTGGTGATTTGTTCTGCTAGTGTCGCCTAGGACCCGAGTTCTTTTCCGCTGATCCAAGACTGAGCGCACTAACCACATGTGGGAGTTCTATGGGCCTCCCCGCAATCTATTACCGGATCCTCAAACTTGTCCAGGATGCCACAAGTAGTTCGGGTGTTTTAGTAGGTCTTGCGGAACGTGGCGTTTACCACATGTGGACGGAGGGCAATCGTATGAGTGTTCCTCCCGACACCGTCCTCGCACCGGTTAGGCCCACCTCGAAGCTTCGGCCGGACTCTCAAGGTGGATCAGTCCTAGCTAGGTGGCTCCCTGGACTTGTTTGTATTGAAGGGAAGTATTGCGTCGAAACCTCCACCGGTACACCTCTAAGCGAGAGTTTTGATGCGTGTGGGTTCATTGGTGCATCCCTGCAGGGTTAAATCTTTTCGAAAAGCCGTGTCCGCGGTTATGGACGACTTGGTGAAATGCGCTGGCTAAAAAGATCATAGACAACTTGCACCTTATAATGATAATAACTTGACTAGTAAGATAGATCACTTGAATAATAACCCTTAAAACTTGTCAACCGTGTGAGTGCCCGGACTTCTTCCTCGTGGGTTGAGGATACGAGGGAGTCGTTTTAGGGCGGGTTTGTTTGGTGAGTAGTATAGTTGGCTTCTCATGCGCTCTCTTACCTTGTCTCTTTTAGACGAAAGTTTGTAGCGTGTCTCTATAAGTTGTTAGTGCTGCTTGCCGCCTCAATCGCTAACCCGTTTTCCCCGGAATTCCAGCTTTGATATCTTGTGAGTATTACTTGCCAGTACTGTTTATAGTACTGACCCCTTCGGGGCTGCTATTCCAATGCAGCCAACAGGTTTGAAGTCTGACGACGTTAGCTTGGGGAATCCCTCCGGCTAGGCTTGGCCTGGGCAGGGATATGGTGCCTTCGTTTATCTTCAGGACTCTTAGTCCAATTTGTTTCTTGTCCGTAGCCGGACGCTACCCGCTTCCGTTGTTATTTTGGATCTTTGTATTGTATCTTTGGCTCTTGACTCGGTGAGTCGTTGTTGTATATATGTTCTTTTGTGGGTTCCATCGAGAACTGTTGTAATGTTATCACAATTCCACCCGCATAATGTGTGTGTTGCGACGTGCACATTATGCCTGGTGGGCGTCCTTTAGGATCGTTATTATGCGGATTTGGCTGGAACGGTAAAATCTGCATAGTACCGATCTTGGGACGTTACAGGTGTGGTATAGCAGAACCCATACCCACATACCCACGTACCCAGTTTGTTTTGCATATGAAACGAGAATTTCTCTAGAAAAATAATAATTTTCAAAATTTAATACCTAGAGCAAACAAGACAAGTGCTAAATTTACAGTCAATTTAGTTTAACCCTAAGACTAATTAGGTTTTACTTTATCCCACCCCCACCGTCAGGCCCGCCGCGTCTAAGTCAACTCATGACATGACGCCCCGGCCAATCGCCCACGCCTCCTATCGCTTCATCTCCTCCATCATGGACGTCCCGAAGCCCCGCACGATCGATCTCATCACCCAGGATCGAATTAGTGAATAAATAATCCTACATGTCATTGTTTTTATTATATGTTATGTTGTTAATATTATCTCGTTAAGTTGTTGGGTGGGTTTACCCATGGGTTTTTAATACCCTGACGGGTGCGGGTATGGTATAAAATCTATACCCAGGTGCAGGTACGGATGTGGGTGCTGATAAGATACATAGAACGCGGGTGCGGGTTTGGTTAAGCTACACCCATACCCAATGGGGACGGGTGCCATCGGTAAAATCAAGCATATTATAGAAACTTTTAGGCATAACAGAAACACTTGCACCAAGATCACATAAAACATTGCAATCAAAGTCATTTATTTTCATCTTAATAGTGGGTTCCCAACCATCTTCTAACTTCCTAGGGATAGAGGTTTCAAGCTTTAGTTTTTCTTCCCTAGCCTTGATAAGAGCATCGGTAATGTGTTTGGTAAAGGCAAGATTTATTTTACTAGCGTTCGGTGTCTTAGCAAGTTTTTGTAGGAACTTAATGACTTAGTAAGATTGCAATTATCAAAATCAATTTCATCATCTTTAAATAAACTAGGAGGATCATCTTTAGTGGTTTGGATAGTATAAACTTTAACAGTTTTCCTATTCATTTCAGCAATTCTAGCTTCTTCCGCCTCTCTAGCCCACCTAGCTTTCAAGAGAGCCATCATCCTTTCGTTTTCATTAATTTGAAGAGAGATAGAATTTAAAGATTCAGTATGTTTGTCTTGATTTGGAGTGGTTCTAATTTTCAAAATTTCAACATCATGAGCAAGAATGTCTACTTTAGAGACTAGACTATCCAGTTTTTCCAACTTCTCTTCAACAGTTTTGTTAAAAGCTTTTTGCGAAGTGATAAATTCATTTAAAACATTTTCAAGATCAGAGGACACATTCTTATTAGGATTATAAGAATTACCATAAAAGTAGCCATTATTGGGAGGATAAGGTTATAGTTGCTACTACCAAAATTATTTCGATAAGCATTATTGTTGAAGTTGTTTCTATTAAGAAAATTAACATCAAATTGATCCTTTTCTTGGGAAATTAATGAAGCAAGTGGAACATTATTAGGATCAATATTGGACTGATTGGTAGCAAGCATAGACATAATCATATCAACCTTATCACTCAAAGAGGAGATTTACTCGACAGAATTTACCTTCTTACCACTTGGAGCTCATTCGGTGTGCCATTGTGAATAATTTGTCATCATCTCATCCAAGAGTTTAGTTGTTGCACCTAATGTTGTGGACATGAAGGTGCCTCCCGCGGCCGAGTCCAAAAGTTTCCTTGAAGAAAAATTCAAACATGCATAAAAAGTTTGGATAACCATCCACATAGTTAATCCATGCGTGGGACAATTCTTAACCATAGATTTCATTCTCTCCCAAGCTTGAGCAACATGTTCATTATCATATTGTCTAAAGTTCATAATGTTACTCCTTAGTTGTATGATTTTAGTAGGTGGATAATATTTTCCAATAAAAGCATCTTTGCATTTAATCCAAAAATCAATGTTATTTTTAGGCAAAGACAATAACCATTCTTTTGCTCTCCCTCTCAAAGAGAAAGGGAAAAGTTTCAGTTTTATTATTTCACTTGTTACCTCTTTATTTACACTTTTGCATATCACATTACTCAACAAAGTTATCTAAATGAGAGGCGGCATCATCAGTACTAGCACCAGAAAATTGCTCTTTCATAACAAGATTTAGCAAGGCAGGTTTAATTTCATAAGATTCCGCTTTAGTAGCGGGTGGAGCAATTGGAGAGCATATGAAATCATTGTTATTAGTGCTAGTAAAGTCACACAACTTGGTGTTTATAGTAGAAGACATAACGATAAGACAAAATAACAAGACAGGAATAAAGACTACACTAATTTTTTGGGGTTTTAAAATTTTGAAACAGGAAAATAAACTAAACGAGATATGAAGCAAGCAAGACAAAAACAAAGTAAAGAGATTGAGAGTATGAGATCCCCTTGCTGTAGCTCCAAAGTCCCCGGCAACGGCGCCAGAAAAGAGCTTGTTACTGTATTAAAATAAGTTGGGTGGTGCCCCAAGCGAAGGCGGAATTGCAGCTAGTAGCAGTTTTCCCTCGTTTAACGAACCGAGGTTTATCGAACCAGTAGGACATTGAAATCAACAATGAGGTGAATGTTGAAGATCTCTGGCGCTTGACCTTCAACAGACGTGGACCTATACACACTCAACCAAAATACTTTGCCCCCAACGGCGGAAAGGTTGTCAATCTTTCCGGTCTCGCAGAAAACAAAGCGGTTAATTGTATGATGAAATAGATGAAATATGAAAAGTGAACAAAGGAATAATGATAATTAAAAGCAAGTAAATGAGGTTGTAAACAATGTAAAAATATGGACCGGGGGCCATGGGTTCACTAGTGGAGTCTCTCAAGTAAATAAAATATGCATGTGATGGGTGAACGAATTACAGCTAGGCAATTGACAAGATCATGACACAAACCCAATTTAGCTATGACAAAAAGGACATGATAATATTTATGGAGGCATCACAACAAGGAACAAAGACCGTTGAGTCCAACTGCGTCTTTGTCTAAAAAGTCCACCGTGGGATCGCTATCCATCCTGTCACCCAACGGTATTATGTTGCAAGCAACAGACAATTGCATTAAGTAAAGTGCATGAAGTAAGAAATACTAATATAAAAATAGACATTAACACCGCTGTTTTACCCTTAGTAGGAACAACACACCCTCGCCCTTAGACGTTCTGTCACTCATGCCCAGGAACAAAAGGGGGCATGAACCCACTATCTAGCATAAATACCCTCTCTTGGAGTTACACTCAATCACTCGACCAAAGTAACTACGCACATCGGAAAGCATGCAAGAACATAAATACCTCATATAAGAATCATGCACAATCTGAACGTAACTTCATAATCCATCGGTGTCGTGGTTGCATCAACGACATATCCATCAAAGATGTAAAAGAAGTGTGGGACAAGGCAACGATGGCGTTCGCGCGGGATTGGGTAGCAAGCATGCAAACACACGTGATGTACCCAGGTTCAGGGCCCTCGTGGTGAGGTAACACCCCTATGTCCTGCTATTCTTGATTCTTATTGCTTGATCACAGAGTTTGGGTTACAGAGTGCTCCTGGAGCTGTTTCAGGTGGCAGCCGGCTGGAAGTCCAGGCCGGCTGAAGGTTGATGATGATCCTCTACTACTGTCCCTTGTCTCCTGCTACTTGCCTCGCGCAGGAGGCTCTAGCCCGCCTTATATAGGCAACGGGCTAGGGTTTTGGGTTACAAGGAAATTACAGGATTACAAGTCTATCTCTGGGGATCCAACCCTAGGGCTCCCTCCTCTGTGGGAAACCAGCCTACTGCCCTACTTTATATAGGCAGCGGGCTGGTGACCTAGGAAGCCTGGTGGAGGTTGCCTTGTCGCTGTCTTCAGGGTATCCGGGTATGATATCCACGACACTAGCCCCCGAGCGCGTGGAGGCTTTGCTGCTTGCTGGGAAGGCTTCACGAGCTTCCCCTTGTCTTGATTGTTGTGGATGAAATGCTGAAGTCGGAGCTGGAGCCGGCTGAAACTGGAGCTGGAGCCAGAGTCAGCTGAAGTTGAAGCCTGCAGCCGGACGAAGTCTGCAGCCGGACAAAGTCTGCAGCCGGACACAGTCTGCAGCCGGACGAAGTCTGCAGCCGGACGCAGTCTGCAGCCTGCAGCCGGACGAAGTCTGCAGCCTGCAGCCGGACGAAGTTGAAGCCGGACGAACTTGAAGCCGGACGAAGTTGAAGCCGGATGAAAAGCCTTGAACTTGAAGCCGGACGAACTTGAAGCCGGATGAAAAGCCTTGAAGTTGAAGCCGGACGAACTTGAAGTTGAAGCCGGACGAAAAGCCTTGAAGTTGAAGCCGGACGAAAAGCCTTGAAGTCGAAGCCGGATGAAAAGCCTTGAAGTTGAAGCCGGACGAAAAGCCTTGAAGTTGAAGCCGGACGAAAAGCCTTGAAGTCGAAGCCAAATGAAAAGCCTTGAAGTTGAAGCCGGACGAAAAGCCTTGAAGTTGAAGCCGGATGAAAAGCCTTGAAGTTGAAGCCGGACGAAAAGGCTTGAAGTTGAAGCCGGATGAAAAGCCTTGAAGTTGAAGCCGGATGAAAAGCCTTGAAGTTGAAGCCGGACGAAAAGGCTTGAAGTTGAAGCCGGACGAAAAGCCTTGAAGTCTGCAGCCGGACGAAGTCTGCAGCCTGCAGCCGGACGAAGTCTGCAGCCTGCAGACCGTGGAGCCGGCTGCAGAACTGCTGGGCAGGGGCGATGGCGATGTCGAGCCCCCGAGTTTCGCGACGAGGGCGATGACGATGTCGAGCCCCCGAGTTTCACGAGGAGGGCGATGACGATGTCGAGCCCCCGAGTTTCGCGGAGAGGGCGATGGCGATGTCGAGCCCCCGAGTTTCGCGAGGAGGGCGATGGCGATGTCGAGCCCCCGAGTTTCGTGAGGAGGGCGATGGCGATGTCGAGCCCCCGAGTCGGCCCCACAGTGGGAGCCAAATGTCGTCCTGATTGAGCGGCAGCCGGTTGCAGGTGGAGCCAGCCGAAGGAGCAGCCGGCCTGGGGATCCACTAGCCCCCGAAGCTGTCGAGGTCCTGCAGCTCCGGCGGGAGGGCCTCGGCAGGTTTACCCAAGAATATTTATGCAAGGAACAATGTTAGTCACATATCTTGGTATGTAAATTATATGCTGTTTGGAGCTTTTGTGGGTATTTATGCCAACTCGCTTTTGTCCGAGCCCTTTAGATCATTCGTGTGCACTTCACCGTCCCGGCTTGTGCTCTTGTCGGCTGGTCGACTGGCGATACTGTAGCCGGATGCGAAGAGTTGGCCATGCGGGATCATGCACACTACTTAGACTTCGGGGATTGGGTTCGAGCGAACCAACATTTAAAAGAAAAGATGATCGGGTCATCCAAGTTGTTTCCTCCTTTGATGTCTTTCATGTGCACTTCACCGTCCATGCGGGATCATGCACACTACTTAGCCGATCTCGGGAAAAAGCGCTTGGGCTAGCGAAGAAGAGTGCGTCCAAATTGTCCAAGCCGTTTCCTCCCTCGACGTCTTTCATGTGCACTTCACCGTCCAGCGCGATCATGCACACTACTTAGCCGTCTACGAAAAAAAAGAGTATGGGCAGAGCCGGACACGAGAAGCGAAGATTTTGTGAAAAGGCAGAGAGACAGCCCCCGGGTGCTTCTCGGGACTATCCACTTACGTTTTTGTTACTTTCAGTAGTCGAAGAAGAGGTGCTGCAGCATGTCAGGGACAGCCGCAGCCGGCTGGCAGCTAAATGAAATCGAGCCGACCATGTCCAGCTGGCTGGTTTCCCTTTTTTTTAAGCCGGCCCGGCCGGCTCCCCTTTTCCTCTGTTTGCTTGTGCCGCGTCTGGGCAACCGGCCCCGACAGGGGAGTCGGGAGCGGCCACGGCGCAGCCGGCCTATGCGGGGCGGGGTGGAGGCGGCCGAAGCCGGGTCGTGGAGGCGGGCGTGGGTCGGCCGGAGCCGAAGCCGGCGGCGGGGACGGCCGGAGCCGGAGGCGGATCTGGATGAGGCTGGAGGCGGCCGGAGCGGAGCGGCCGGAGCCGGCTTCGGCCAGCTGCATGCGGGTCGATGAGAGGGAGCCGGAGGCACGGAGCCAGCTGTACGGGGAATGGCGGGCGAGCCGCAGGTGGACGCCGGGCATGGTCGGGGCAGCCAGCACGGCAGGCGGACGCGAGGTCGTTGCCGGAGGGGTCCAAGGGAGCGCGCGAGGGCGGATGCGGACGAGGCACGGCGCGGGCGACGTTGACGGCCGGGCAAGGCCGTGTAGGCGCGCGGGCGGGGCCGGAGTCACACGGACATGTACGAGACGCTCGCAGGTTGGGGCCAAAGGAGAGCTCGAGCGGAGCGTGGCCATGGAGGAGGCCTGGCGCGGCCTGTCAGAAGCATGGAGGAGCACGCGCGGGAGGGCTTGGCGACGCGGGTCGAGGAGCAGATGCACACGAGGGCGCGAGGATGACGAGGACGACGCAGGTGAAGCGGAGATGCAGGGTAGGTGGTGCAGATCGTGGGTTGGGGACGAGGACGAGCTCGGGTGCGGGCGATCTTGGCCACTCTGCCTTCAGATTCTTGCCCGGATCTTGACGTGGATGGAGCCCTTGTTCGATTCCCAGGCTTGGATGTCCTCTGCGGTGGTCATGGCGACGGATTGGTGGAGCTTCTAGCTCTGATCGTGGAGGTCATGGAGGTGCTACGGTGGTTGGTGAGAGAAGAGAGAAGAGAGGTTTTCTCAGATCCAGATCTAGATCGGGAGGGTGCCAAACCCTAGGGCTCCCTCCTCTGTGGGAAACCAGCCTGCTGCCCTGCTTTATATAGGCAGCGGGCTGGTGACCTAGGAAGCCTGGTGGAGGTTGCCTTGTCGCTGTCTTCGGGGTATCCGGGTATGATATCCCCGACAATCGGATCCCAGCAAACACATCACACAGCATTACAATAATCGATCTTGATCATGTTAGGCAGCTCACAAGATCATAAGACATGAAGCACAAGAGAGAGAGACTACCAACTAGCTACTGCCATGGACCCGTAGTCCAAGGTGAGACTACTCACAAATCATCTCGGAGGGAGGCATGACGATGAAGAGCCCTCCGGGATCGGTCTCCCCTCCGGCAGAGTGTCGGTATCAGCTTCAGATTGTACCCCGAACTACGGTTTTCGTTGACGGTGCGTCGGGGTCGAGTTTCTGGAAAATAATGGCCGCCTCGGCATTTTTAGGTTATTTCTGATTTTATAGGCGTCGGAGGGGGCCGAGGAGGTGCCCCACGGGCAGGGGCGGGCCCCACCCGCGGGTCCCCCCTAGGCCGCGGCAGGAGGCCGCGTGCGCCCTGTGGGTTGCCTCCGAGGCTGCCCTTCGGACTCCGTCTTTGTCTTGGCGTAAAAATAATCCCCATAAATTTTGGTGCAATTCCGAGAATATTTCCAGAAGTAAATTTCTGAAACAAAACGACAGTAGAAATAGAGAACTGGCACTTGGCATCTTGTCAATAGGTTAGTCCGAAAAAATGCATAAAAATGATATAAATGACAATATCACAAAACTAGCATGGATCACTCAAAAATTATAGATACGTTTGAGACGTATCAGCCCTTGCTTTCCTCTTCTCTGTGATGCGTCTTCCTTCCTCAACAAAGTATGTCTTTTGCTTAGGGCTCATGTAGCTCATATCGGTGGACACGATCTTGATCTCCCTATAATCTTTCAACCCTTTGAGCTTTTGGTATTGCACGATAAAGTTTGTGTCCCACCTTTCTTGGTTAGCTTCGTGGATCTTCACTTTGGAAGTCGATCAAGATGAGACATCCTTTATGTACTCGGCAATCAAATCTTGAATAGAGGCAGATGATGTCGCCTTCCTTCCCGCCTTTGATTTTTTTTTTGTTCCAATTGGCTGTTCTGAGCTAGCTCTCGTGAAAGAACAAGATGTCGCCTAGAGGGGGGGTGAATAGATGATACGTCTCCAACGTATCTATAATTTCTTATGATCCATGCTTGTTTTCATACCATTTGCTACATGTTTTGTTTACATCTTATAGCATTTTTATGCATTTTCTGGAACTAACCTATTAACAAGATGCCACAGTGCCAGTTCCTGTTTTCTGCTGTTTTCCCGTTTCAGAAAAGTACTTAGGAAATATTCTCGGAATTGGACGGGACAAAAAGCAGCAGTCTTATAATTCAATGGACTACACGGAGCCCGAAGGAGAGGACCTGGAGGGCCGTGGGCCGGCCACACCATAGAGTGGCGCGGGACCCATGCCTACCGCGCCACCAGGTGGTGTGGGGCCCACGGGAGCCCTCCGACGCCGCCCTTTCGCCTATATATTGCCCCCGACGCATAAAACCTGGACGGACCCCATCATATTCCAAAGAAACATCTGCAGCGCCGCCGCCATCGCCGACAAGTTTCGGGGGACAGAAGTCTCTGTTCCGGCACCCTGCCGGGACGGGGAAGTGCCCCCGGAGCCATCTCCATCGACTCCACCACCATCTTCATCGTCGTTGCTGACTCCCATGATGAGGAGGGAGTAGTTCTCCCTCGGGGCTGAGGGCCGTACCGGTAGCCATGTGGTCTATATCTCTCTCTCACATGATGTGATCTATATGTGATCATGAGCTTTGCAATCTAGATGTTGTTATGTTACTCAAGTGGGCTTTATTTATGTGATCTCCGGAGACTCCTTGTCCCACGTGTGTAAAGGTGACAGTGTGTGCACCGTGTGGGTCTTTAGGCTATATTTCACAAGATACTTGTTCACTGATTTATTATTTGAGTTGGATGTCTCTATGAAATTGTGGTGTGTTAGTACCTCCTATGGATGATCATGATCCAGTGTGGGGTATTCATTAGTACTTGGGAATATATGTTTGAGGCGTGCTTTTGCATTCCTACACAATGAATTAGTGTTCGTTATCCAGCCGGAGAATACTTCGGAGTAGTATATTGAAGTGCTTATATTTATATTCAATTATGATTGCATTGTTGAGAGTGACCACTGGTGAAAGTATGATCCCTAGGCCTTGTTTCTAAGCATTGAAACACCGTTTACAACAAGTTCTGCTACATGTTTGCTTGCTGCCATTTTTATTTCAGATTGCAATTACTACTTATAATCATCCATATTACTTGTATTTCACTATCTCTTCGCCGAACTAGTGCACCTATACATCTGACAAGTGTATTGGGTGTGTTGGGGACACAAGAGACTTTTTGTATTGTGATTGCAGGGTGTCTTGAGAGGGATACCTTTGACCTCTACCTCCCTGAGTTCGATAAACCTTGGGTGATTCACTTAAGGGAAACTTGCTGCTGTTCTACAAACCTCTGCTCTTGGAGGCCCAACACTGTCTACAAGAATAGAAGCGTGTGTAGACATCAATAGACGATTTAAAACTTTCCTGATTAAGGCTTAAATAAATTTAAAATAAAATTAGCATTTAATTTATCAAGCACAAAACCTAATATACTAGGTTCACCTATGTGCATCAACAACTTATGCTAGACAAGATAAGCAACAAGGTGATATCAAGTTATATGACTTCAAGCTCGATGTCTGTCACAAAGTAAATGCACAAGTAAGGAGCTCGGGTATATAAATAATCAAGACAAGTGGAAACGGTGATTTATCCCGAAGTTCACTTGCTAAATGAAGCTAATCTCCGTTTCAGAGGTGTGGAGCCACCAAGGCACTCCAACGCACCGCGAGCTCACCTTATTCTCCTCGAGCCTCTCTCGTGAGGGAAACGCTCGATCCAGTAAAGTGTAAGCTTTGTCTCTAGTTTGTAAAACTACAAGTAAATTTCTAACGAATAACAAAAACTTTTCTTAGTCTCAATTATATCTCACATAATTTAAGTCACGTCTCTAAACACTTAGAGTTTCATGGGACGTGTTAACCGAGGATGTGTAAATGTCTAACAAATAACAAAAACTTGTAAAAAACACTTAGCATACCGATTAGTTCCCTTTAATCTTATCATCATCAACCACCAAAACATGATTAATGGCATGAATGCCTTTCAATGGGACACAAAAGATAGGAGCCGACAACCATGACAGTAGAGTGGGGAGAGAGATAGGATGGATGCAGTGGCTAAGAGGAATCAAGAGGGTTGAGGGATTTAAGTTTGGGGGTGTCCTAGTCGACATTAGAGTGGAGTTTAAGTTGCCACTAATCAGATTACCGAAGTTGTAGATAAGCTCATTAGACCAACGTAAATGGATTTCATGCCAGGACGACATATCATGGGTTATCATCCTACATGAAACCGGCCGTGAGCTTCATATGAAGAAAATGGATGGTGTGCTTTTTAAGATTGATTTTGAGAAAGCATATGCTAAAGTCAAATGGCCCTTCTTGCAGCAAGTTTTGCGAAAAAAGGGTTTCCACCAGAATGGTGTTAACGGATCACAATGTTTGTTCAAGGACAAAGTGTGGGACTAAAGGTCAAGACAATATTTTCATACTAAAAAAAAGGGTTGAGGCAGGGGGTCCGTCATCCTTGTCGTTATTTGATGATTGGTGATGGTAGCGTTGGTGGAGCCCCAAGCGAAGGCGTGTATGTAGCAAGTAGCAGTTTTCTCTCAATTAAGAACCGAGGTTTAATCGAACCAGTAGGACTTTGAAATCAACAACGAGGTGAACGATGACGGTCTATGGCGCTTAACCGTCAACGAACGTGGACCTGCACACACTCAAACGATTACTTGCCCTCAACGGCAGGAAGGTTGTCAATTTTCCCGGTCTACTGAAAACAAAGCGGTTAAATGTATACTGTAGTGGATGAAAATATGGAAACAGACCAGCGAGCAAGTGAATATGAAAAGCGAGTAAACGGTGTTGTAATCAATGGAAAAAGATGGTCCGGTGGCCGTGGGTTCACTAGTGGTGTCTCTCCAATAAATAAAATACTCATATGATGGGTAAACAAATTACAGCTGGGCAATTGACAAGATTATGACACAAACTTAATCTAGCCAAATCAAAGAGTTCATGATAATATTCATGTAGGCACCACGACAAATAACAAAGACAGTTGAGTCCAACTGCATCTTTGTCTAAAAAGTCCAACGCGGGATCGATATCCAGCTTGTCACCCAACGGTATTAAGTTGCAAGCAACAGACATTTGCATTAAGTAAAGTGCATAAAGTAAGCAATATTTATAATCACGTAGACATAAACACCGATGTTTTCCCCTTAGTAGTAACAACACACCCTCGTCCTTAGGCATTTCTGTCACTCGTGCCCGGGCACAAGAGGGGGCATGAACCTACCATCTAGCATAAATACTCTCTCTTGGATATACACACAATCACTTGGCCAAAGTAACTACGCACATCGGAGAGCATGCAAAACATAAACCAACATGTAATAACCATGCACAAACTGATCATAACTTCATAATCCATCGGATCCCAGCAAACACATCATATAGCATTACAATAATAGATCTTGATCATGTTAGGCAGCTCACAAGCATAAGCATGAAGCACAAGGGAGAGAGACAACCATCTAACTACTGACGTGGACCCGTAGTCCAAGGTGGAACTACTCACGCATCATCCCGGCGAAAGGCATGGCGATATAGTGCCCTCCGGGATCAATCTCCCCTTTGGTAGGGTGCCGGGAACAACTTCAGAATCTACTCGAATTAGGTTTCAAGATGGCAGCGGCTTCGGGTGGAATTCGTGGAAAATAATCACCGCTCCGTCAAAATTAGGGCCAATAGGAATTTATAGGCGGCGAGGGGAGGCGAGGCGACCACCAGGGGGCAGGGGTGGGTCCCACCCACAGGTCCTGGTGGGGCCGCGGCCAGGAGTCGCCCCTGGCCCCTGGGTGCCCCCCCCCCCTGGTCGCCCTTCAGTCTCTGGCTCCATCTTGATGAATAAAAATTCCCCGTAAATTTTGGTACAATTCCGAGAATATTTTTAGAAGTAGATTTTCTGAAATAGAAAACAGAAAAAACAAGGAACTCGCACTGGGCATCTTGTTAATAGGTTAGTCCAATAAAATGCCTAAAAATGATGTAATAAGATAGTAGAAACATATGACAATGATAGAAAACAAGCATGGATCAATCAAAAATTATAGATACGTATCATTATTCAACATTGTCGCCGATATGCCGGCAATCCATATTGTGCGTGCGAAAGGAGGTTGTCAGGTTGGAGAGTTTATTCCACACCTAGTTGAGGGCGGAGTCTCTATCCCGCAATATGCAGACGATACTATTTTAATATGGAGCACCATTTAGAGAAATCGTTAACACGAAGTTAATTATGTGTTTCTTTGAACAACTATCTGGCCTGAAGATAAATTTCCATAAAATTGAGTCCTACTGTTTTAGAAAGGCAAGATAGAAGGAACATCAACAATAAGCATATATTTTGCTGCAAATCGAGTTCTTTACCTTTTAGGTACCTTAGTGTGCCTATCCATTATAGAAACTTATGAAATTCGGAGGCATTCCATTGAAAATTGTTTCGAAGGAAACTTGTGTGTTGTAAGGGCAAGTTATTATCATACGGAGATAGACTTGTTCTTATTAACCCCATTATAACCAGCCTTCAGATGTTTATGTTATATTTTCTAGAAGTCTTCACATGTTTATGTTATCTTTCCTAGAAATAACCAACGGGTACGGAACTACTCGAATTTTACATATCTCGCTTTTTCTGGCAAAGTGATCAGAATAAACATAAATATAGGCTCACGAAGTGGAACATTGTGTGTATACCAAAAGATTAGGGTGGTCTAGGCATAGAGGTGCTCGAAATTAAAAAAATATGTGTTTACTCAGTAAATGGTTGTTTAAATTACTATAAAACAGGAAGGTGTGTGTCAAGAGTTGTTACATAATAAATGTCTACAGAAAGCTTGCACAAATGAACACGTAAAACCCAAAAAATCTCCTTTTGGAAGGGAATAATGCGTATTAAATATGAGTTCTTTAATAGAGGGTTCTTCAAATTTTGGGATGGGTCAAGCAATATGTCCCGGTAAGATGTTTGGCTAGAAGACACATCTTTATCCCTACAGTATCCATCATTATATAAGATTACTCCATCATTATATAGTAAAAAATGTTGGAAAATGTTAGAAAAAAGCGCGCCCTCACTAGGAGGGCTCATTTTGACTCACTCCCCACACGACTAGTGGCGCGTTGTGGGAGACTCTCCCACCCACGAGTGAACCAGTGCATGTCATTTGTCACGTGGGGAGATAGTCCCCTGTTGGGAGAGGGGCACAGTGGGTTTGTTCTATTTTATTTCGTAGTTTCGAATACAAAAAAATGAAAAATATCTTGCGAATCGAGTGTCCGAATCATGATCCGTTTTCACGATCGTGCTAGTCGCGTCGAGATACTCAAAACTAGATCTCATGTTGATATGTTTTGACAAACTTTTTTTTGCACTTACATAGGTTGCACTGCCTACGGGTTTGCAGTGCTATGACTTTTTAAAACTTTTTTTCGGTTTGCACTGCCTATGGTTCACCGATGCACTACGTTACATTCATTGTGTTCGGATGTCCTGTCCTGAGCATCTATATTTGCACTGCCTTCCGGTGTACCGATGCACTGTCTTTAGATGTTCTGTCTTGAGCGCGTGTATTCCACTGCCTCCTGGTGCACCAATGCACTGACTTTGGGATGTGCTGTCCTGAGCGTTTGTATTGCACTGCCTTCCGGTGTATCGATGCAGTACCTTAAATGCACTGCCTTCAGATGTCCTGTCGAAGCATATGTATTGCACTGCCTTCCGGTATACCAATGCACTGCCTTTTGATGTCCGGCCATGAGCGTATGTATTGCATTACCTTTCGATACACCGATGTGATTTACTCCCTCCGTTCCACAATATAAGATGTTTTAGATGTTTCACATATTGTCTAGATTCGGACTAAAAGAATGGAAAGTGGATAAACACATATACTAAAACATGTTTAGATATATGTGGTACAAATGTGAATGTGGAAACGCCTAAAACATATTATATTATGGAACGGAGGGAGTAGCTAGCTAGCTAGCCATTCTAAGCAAGGTGGCAGGCAGGTGGATCGATTCAGCTAGCTAGCGAGCGCACCCGTCACGTGGAAGGCAGGGGCTGCTCTCACATTGCGCTCGCGCCCTCCAGGTTTCGCGCGCGAGGGCGCCCTTAAGCTAGTCGCTCTTTGGTGTCTCATGTTCGGTCTCAAGTTCCACTAAATAATTGATTTAGGAGAACCTTAACTCGTAATAAGTAGGACGCTTGGTTACTCTTATGTCAAATATTAATGATGGTACATTTATCCGAACCTGATAGTTTTCTGTGGAAGCTAACGGATTAGGGGACGTTTACGGTGAAACCTATGTACGCAGACTTCATGAATTGTCACACAAGGTTTCTTCTCAAATCTAAACTATAATATTGCAATAGGTAATTGATGGTTGGTACGTCGGCGATCAAAACAGCGATACCGTTTCGCCACCGGTAAGTAAAAAAAAAAACGATTCGAGTCGTCCAGCTCCTCGCACGCGCACGCGCGCGGCCGACGCCCCCGCGCACCTCAGCTGGCCGGCTCCCTCCGTACCTCTCCTCCGCGCCCGCGCCTCCGGCTGCTCCGCGCCCTTCTCTGGCTCCGGCGGCTCGGCGCCCGTCCAGCTCCTCGCACGCGCGCGGCCGAGCGGCGCCCGTCCAGTCCGGCTCCGGCTCCGGCGGCTCGGCGCCCGTCCAGTCCAGTTCCGGCGGCTCGGCGCCCGTCCAGTTCCTCGCACGCGCACGCACGCGGCCGAGTGGCGCCCGTCCAGTCCGGCTCTGGCGGCTCGGCGCCCGTCTAGCTCCTCGCACGCGCACGGCCCGCCTCGCCTGCCAGCCGGCTGCCCGAGCTCCTCCGGCCGGCCCACGCCACTCCGGCTCCGTCCGCGCCCTGCTCCGCCCAACCTCCGGCTGCTCCGCTCCGCCGGCGAGAAGCCCCGAGGCGTGGCTCCTCCAGCTGCGGCGGAGGTCTTTTCTGCGGAAGAGGCGCTGAAGTTCGTGCTCATGAACCTGCTGGCCTGGCATCCGGTGCGCTGTCCGCTTCCGGCCTCGCTGAATCTCCACCAGCATCCCGCGCTTCAGGGTACCTCCGGCAAGGCGGCAAGTTCCATGCTGTGCTCCGGGGTGCAGCTGGCCAATCTCTCCCATGGCACTGTCGCCGTTGCTGCTGTTGCTGCTCTCTTTCTCTCTCGGTTCTTCTCTCTTGGTGGCTTGGTGCCCCTGATATTCTCTCGGCCGAGCGTGCACGCTATGGTTGCTACTGATTTCTTGCTTTTCTACCTACTGCGCTGTAGCCGATGTCTCTCTCTCCCCTTCGCCCCTTCTCCTATCTCNCCAATCATGCACTTGTTTTCTGGATCAAAAGTAGCTCGGGCCATAATATGTAGTCGATGGAATTAGAGATTCCATCGTCCTGGATGTGCCTTTGGTGCGTCTGGCTGCTACCTGCTAGGGCGCCGCCGGCCGCTTGTCGTCTACATACACTGATACACCTCCGCAGCATGAGATATCAGGCCAGGATACTACCTGGCCGGCTACTAACCGCTCCGCCTCCGGCGCTTCATGTTGCGCGTCCGACGACCACGACCCGGGTGCCATCTACGATGACTGCATCAGGTCTATGTTAGTCACACAATATATTTATGACTAAGGTATGCTACGTTTCAGGTAAAAAAAAAAAAAGGTATGCCACGTTTTAGTAGTACTCACAATTCAATTAATGCATGCCAGTAGCTAGTCTTTTGTTAGATCCATAGGCGAAAGTGTGTTCTACTCCCAAGCACCAGTGATGCTGGTGCTTTAAATTTTTTGAAACAAATATTTACAAGTTCCAAAAAAATCTGTAAAAAATTCTGGATGTAGCCAATGATGTATTCCACTAGCGTGCAAGAAAATCAGCTTTAAATACTTTGTATTTTGGGCTACACAAAAATAACAAAAGTGCGGATCTGGATATGTATATTTCCAAATCTCCAAAAATTTATCAGATTTTTTCATTTTTGTGTAGCCTAAAATATAGAGTATTTGATGTTGAATTTTTGCACGTTAATGGAATACATCATTGGCTACATCTGGGATTTTTTTTCAGTTTTTTGAAACTTTTAAATGATGTTTTCGATTTCTTTTAAACAACAGGTGCTTGGGATCACAAAATCTCCTCTCGGTCAATAGAAGTTATATATCAATTTGTACACGGTACACTGCCATAGAGTCGAAAGACAAGAGCAACCGAAGAATTAGAAGTACAATTTATTTTTTCAGAGAATTAATGATTCAAAAAATAAAGATAAACATACAAACAATTTGACACATTTTGATATTTATGCTATATTTAAGATATCATTTATGGTATTATAGTACCTTGTATGCCGTTTTCTCCCGTAATTATTTTCGTCCATACTTTTCACTCTTGTAAAAAATTACTTCTATTTCTATGTTGTTAAGTGGTTGTTGTCTTCCTCGCCTTCCTATGGTTAAATCCTGGCTCCGCTTCTAAGGAGGGCATCAAAACAGGGATGATGACAGCGGCAGAGGTGTGGTAGGGTACATTTTCAAGACAGAGTTTCTATATTGTACAGTTGACACGAGTCTCAGTCTCTCATACTTTTTATCACACAACTAGGAAGATTAAAATTAAAACAATCATGACCAATTGATCCAAAACATAAAGCTTTATTATACATGATTTTTTTTAATAACACAATAAAGAACACTACAGTTGGCAATACACACGTACATACACAATATTTGGAGACGATATTCGATTACATATATACCCTGGATTTTCTTACCCAGGTAAGTACCTAGTCATAGACTCATAGTACGTATATGCTTTGTTTGACATGACCAACGTGTGCGTTTTTTTTTTTACACACGTTCATCCACGTCTAAAATAAGAATAGTACTGATGTGGTTAATTCTTGTTGAGGGAGGATGCGCGTGGACGGTGCAGCACCATGGCCTCGATTGTGATTCCTGGTCCGAAGGCCAGCATCGCACCATACTCTGGCAGCAGATCATCACCATCCTCCTTCCTACGCCGGCGCAGCTCGTCGAGCACGAAGACGATCGTTGCGCCGCTCATGTTACCGTACTCGCGGAGCACATGTCGGCTGGCCGCCAGCTTCTCCGGCTCCAGCTCGAGCACCGTGTCTATGTTATCCAAGATCTGACGGCCACCTGGGTGCACCGCCCAGAAGAGGTCGTTCCAAGAGCATGGAGCATCGTCTCCGGTGCTACCAAACGCATCTTTGAGACACTGCTCGACGGCCTGTCCTATGAGCATCGGCACCTGGATGCCGAGGTGGAAGTCCACGCCGGCTCCCGAGACCTGCATACCGAGCACATGTTCGGTCCTCGGTATCGTCGTCTGCGTGGCGGAGACCATCTCGAACAGCGGGCGCTCACCTTCGCTGAAGGGACCGGCACCCACGATGACAGCGCCGGCCCCGTCGCCGAACAAGGCGTGGCCGATGAGGTTGCTCCCGTCAGGGCTGCCAAAACAGACAAGTGTTATCTCGGCGCAAGCCACCAGGACGCGCGCACCGTGGTTGTTCTCAGCGAGCTGCTTGGCAAGGTGAAGCGCCCTGCCACCGCCGTAGCAGCCGTGGAGGCTGAGGATGGTGCGGCAGACGGTGGGACGGAGGCCGAGGAGCGAGGCCAGCTGGAGGTCGGCGCTCGGGGCCTGGCAAGCCGAGTAGGTGCTGAAGATGAGGTGGGTGATGTCGCTGGCCGGGCGGCCCCACTCGGCGATGGCCTTGATCGCGGCGGACTGTGCGAGCTTTGGGACGGCAGTGACAGTCATGTCTATGCGAGTGTCGAGGGATGGCAGCTCTCTATCGAGAATCTCCGGGTGGGCACCAAGTGATTCCTCAGTCAGGTGGAAGTGGCGTTTGTCGATGCCTGTTTTTTGGCCTGCAAGGAAAAAAAGTCATATTTTATCGGGTCTGCTAAAAATTCTCATTGCTAGGCGACGGCACCACACCAGCAATCTAACTAGTAACCCTCTCCAATCCAAATTGTAAGATATTTTAAATGCTGTAATTTGAACTGCATATAGAACAAAATGAGTGAAGCAACACACTAAAAACACGGCTAGATATATTTGAATCAGAAAAAAGGCTAAAACATTTTATATTTAAAAAACGGAGGTAGTATAAAACTATGAAACACATGCAGATTAATTTTGACGCAAAGGGAATAATTATTAGTGTTTTACGTCAATAGGAGGGGATCGGAGGGAGAAGGCATATGCTTACAGATCCTCTTTAGTTTTTCTTTGAGTTCAGAAAGGTGGTCGCTGTTGGTCACGCGGAAGATGTTGTCGGCGAAAACGTCCTGGGGCACGACGACGCCAGTCGGGTTGGCGGTGCCGATGGCGAGCATGGCCGCCGGGCCTTCCGCGTGCTGCTGCATGCTCCGGTGGCTGTTACGCACCGCACCATTGCCGTTGGCTTCTCCCATGGCCGATGGAATTGAAGACTTGGGAGCTTCAAAGGCAGGCAGCGCAGTGTGCGTCTAAGGGGCTCTGCTGGGCTCAGGTTTATATAGTTCCATGCCTGACCAAACAACAACGACCCATATAATTAAAGTCTGGCCACTAATGAATCTCAGTCTCAATCACTTCAAGGTTCGACGCATACGTAACCAGACATTTTACGCTTATATATACCGCGAGTACAGATTCTTCGCACCATTTGGAGGTGATATTTTGTGTGAAGTTCCAAGCATCTTGTGTAGCATTTTAATTTCTTCCATCTTTAATGATCTTTAGATCACCAATATGATGGGTTACCTAGTCTTCACATATCTAGTGCCACGGCTCGTACATTTCGGTGTACATGAAATTCACATTTACAATTAGCCAGTTACGGAGTAACGTTTGATGATCCCAAATTAACAATCTGGCATTCAGGTCTACGATACTCATTAACTAAGGACATAAGTAAACATTAAACCATTATGAAAGTTACCAACAAAATATTTATGATGTGATATCGCAATATCTAATAAGGGGGTCTATCCATGTTAACCGAACAACCTGCTTTCATTATTGCCAACATCCTCGTAACATTAACGATACCCTGATCATGAAAATCAAATCACCAACAATACATGAGCTAGTTAGAGGACTGGTCAGGGTTCAGTTTGGTGTTTATTATTCCACACATGCAGATAGTTTTTCATCCGAGTCTCACATTTGCGTACTAATACAATTCTAACATAGAAAATAAACAATCATGAAAAAGAAATAAAATAATAACATATTTATTATAACCTTTAGGGCAGATTTCCAACACCATCCATGCCCAATTCTACCAATATTCACCATTTGGACCCACTTATAAAAAACAGTAATAACCTCGACCATGAGCCCAAATATACTACTCAAAGTCACTATTGGACAAACAGGTTCCACCTATGGCCATCTAGAGCCACTAGGGGGATTTGATGATAACCCCCCCCGGGTCACTCAAACCCCACATGTCAGTGACAGCGAAAAGGAGCCTGTGAGCAAAGTTTTGCCACGTGTGTGTGTGTGTGTGTGGGGGGGGGGGGGGGGGGGGGGGGGGGTATCATCAATTATCCCGAGCCACTTCTATCGCTATATTAGTCGGCCATCTCGACCAACTTATACAATTTCAAGACCTCTGAACCAAAATACTCTCTGTTTTTTTAATACAAGACAACTATTAAAATTACAATTTGCCGATTTGTAAGGCCCTCTTTCCAAGACAATTTGATTAGATTTTTACCTCATACAATGGTTCTAATTAATGCAAACGCTATATACAGCCAAGAGAAAGAGGCACCACATGCAATATGTTTAAATTTTTCGGAACATGAGAGACTCTTCACACAATCAACCATGCTATTTATTGGTTGGTTTTATTTTCTTGGTATCTGAAAAATGAGATGCGGAGGGTGTACCATTCCTAGACACTCATGGACCCACAAGTACCACTATAGGCCATCTAGATCTATTTCTACCAATATTAACCATTTGGGTCCAAATCTACCACGTACTATTAGATACTCACCTTTTGACCTAAGGACTCCATTCAGAGCCATCTAGTCCCACTTCTATCACTAATAGACATATTGATCAGACCCACACGTGCCACTTATAACCATCTAGGAACACTTCTACCACGAATAGCCATCTAGATATAAATCTACCACTCTTAGTCATTCTTTAATCCACAAGTACCACTCAGATATATCTAGACCCATTTTCCACTATTAGCCATCATGATCCACTTCTACCCACTACCGGAAAATAATTCTTTGCCGTGAGGTTGGCTCTTTGCCGTGTGTCTACTTTTTTGCGGAACACGGCAAAGACTAGAAAAACACACGGCAAAGAAAACCGCACGGCAAAGATAGTCTTTGCCGTGTACGGTTGGAAAAACGCACGGCAAAGTTTCAAAGCACGGTAAAGACTAAACAAAACACACGGCAAAGAACCATGCACGGCAAACACTATGACAAACACACGGCAAAGAATCCTTTGCCGTGTGCATTGGCAAAGTACACGGCAAAGCACACGGCAAAGATCTTTCGACGATTCGATTGTCAAAAATGACATTTTTTCTGAAGCAAGTACAACAAATATGGTGTAAAATGGCATCCATCCAATTATCACACAAAGTAGACCATATTTTACGGACAATCCAGAAATATTAGCAATTTTCTCGGTTTCTAACTAATTTCGCCTACTTAAACGACTTTATGCCTATTTTCCGAAAGTAATTCAAATTTGAACTACAACTGTGTGATAGTTTGCTCTAAATTTTTTTCAAAAATATTTTTAAGGTGCACAAGTAGTGGTTATATCACAGAACCGTCGAAAGTTTTGGACAATTCGACCCCTTACAATAATTAGTAACGGTGGACATTTTGACCTTTTTTTTAAAAAGTCAAAGAAAGTGAAAAAATACTCAAAAAATGAAATCCTTTGGCATGGAGTACTTTCATGTGTACTAGTTGCTAGGATAAATGATAAACTTGAGTTTTGACATAGTTTACAAAAAACTTCTTCACAAAAAGGTCAATCATCTATAAACATGTATAAGTTTCGGGTCAAATGGCCTCGTTATGGTTATCCCCGTGTCATAGTTTGTGAAAATGTGACCATATTTGACACATAGCTGTATCTTGGTACGACAAACAATATTGCAGAACTGAGTTTTTTCAAATTACTTATATAAATATTATTTTTTGTTTTTCGATTGTCAAAAATGACATTTTTTGTGAAGCAAATACAACAAATATGGTGCAAAATGGCATCCATCCAATTATCACACAAAGTAGACCATATTTTACGGACAATCCAGAAATATTAGCAATTTTCTCGGTTTCTAACTAATTTCGCCTACTTAAACGACTTTATGCCTATTTTCCGAAAGTAATTCAAATTTGAACTACAAGTGTGTGATAGTTTGCTCTAAAAAAATTTCAAAAATGTTTTTAAGGTGCACAAGTAGTGGTTATATCACAGAACCGTCGAAAGTTTTGGATAATTCGACCCCTTACAATGAATAGTAACAGTGGACATTTTGACCTTTTTTTTAAAAGTCAAAGAAAGTGAAAAAAATACTCAAAAAATGAAATCCTTTGGCATGGAGTACTTTCATGTGTACTAGTTGCTAGGATAAATGATAAACTTAAGTTTTGACATAGTTTACAAAAAACTTTTTCACAAAAAGGTCAATTATCTATAAACATGTATAAGTTTCAGATCAAATGGCCTCGTTATGGTTATCCCGGTGTCATAGTTTGTGAAAATATGCCCATATTTGACACATAGCTGTATCTTGGTACGACAAACAATGTTGCAAAACTAAGTTTTTTCAAATTACTTATATAAATATTATTTTTTGTTTTTCGATTGTCAAAAATGACATTTTTTGTGAAGCAAATACAACAAATATGGTGCAAAATGGCATCCATCCAATTATCACACAAAGTAGACCATATTTTACGGACAATCCTGAAATATTAGCAATTTTCTCGGTTTCTAACTAATTTCGCCTACTTAAACGACTTTATGCCTATTTTCCGACACACGGCAAATTAAAAAAATCTTTGCCGTGTGTCGACACACGGCAAAGAATCGTGGCACACGGCAAAGAATCTGTGCGTGCTGATTGGTCAGAAGATTTGACGCGGATCACGCATCTGAGCCATTGGATGGTTGCCTGCATGATCCAACGGCTGGCAGCATCTCCAAGAAAGCACACAATCCGTGGCATGCCCTACTTTTTTTCTCCTTTTCTTTTTTCCTCTTCTTATCTTTCCCTTTTCTTCTTATCCACACGTTCGATGGGTTTCTCTGGATCGATCCAGAGCCCGCAGCGGCTCCGGCCGGCTCCTCCCTCACACTGCGCCTCCCTCCACGACGCCGGCTCCGCAACCCGTCTACGCCTCCCTCCACCTCGCCACCTCGCTGCGCCTCCTTCTCCGTGTGCGGCGCTACACCGTCCCCTGCGAGGACCTGTGCAGGAGCAGCCGACGCCGGCTGCCGTGGTGGAGCTGGAGGACCTGGACGCCGGCTACCTCGACGACGCTCCTCCAGGTGCGGGTGGCGGCGCTGCGATGGCCTCCCTCGCCGGCATGCCAGGCCGCCTTCTCTGTGCGCGGCGCCAGCCCGTCCCCTGCCAGGACCTGGGCAGGAGCAGCCGACGCAGGCTGTCGTGGTGGAGCTGAAGATTCTGGGCGCCGACTACCTCGACGAGCTTCTCCAGGTGCGGGTGGTGGCGCTGCGGTGGCCTCCCTCGCCGGCATCGCGTGCAGTGGCCAAGAGCCGGCGCGCGGTTCTGTCGAGGATGGCGACCGTGGTGACTTCTAGCGCGTTTCTAGCACAGCAGCCCTAGCCCCACTCTCTCCGGTGAGCCGCCAGCCCCGCCCTCGTGCGCCGCCAGCCCGTCCCCTGCGGGGGACGGGGATTTTTTTTGTGACCACATCCCCTGTGCCGTGATGCGCCGCGCTGGGCGCACGGCAAAGCGGCCAAATATGCCGTGCAGCGCCGCGCAGGGCGCACGGCAAAGCGGCAAAGGTGTGCCGTGCAGTGCGAGGACGGCACACGGCAAAGTGTTTGCCGTGTTGTGCGAGGAAGGCACACGGCAAAGTGTGTGCCGTGCTTGTTTGGGTAAAGCACACGGCAAAGGCCTTTGCCGACACGTATTAGGCCGTGTGCGGTTTGCCGTGCGATTTGACACGGTAAAGGCTTTGCCGTGTTCCGAGAGGCCTTTACCGTGCGGATTGGCCACACGGCAAAGAAGTGGTTTCCGGTAGTGACCACTACTAGCCAAGCTTGTAAACTCACAATACTACTCATAGTCACTCATCGACGCACAAGTGCCACTTAGAGACACCTAGAGCCACTTATATGACTATTGGTGATGTGTACCTACTTCTACAGACACCTAATTTATCTCAAACGTATCTATAATTTTTTTATTAAACTATATTGTTATCATATCATTTGTTTTTTTTATCATTTTCTATATAAACTTAACAACTTTTTCAATCGGATAAGTGGCTTATATAAGATATTTTAATTTATGCACTGAGGGAAATCTAAATAATATCATTCAATAGTTCAGAGCATGCATACATATCGGATAGGCACCGCACAAGATGGATGCAAATGCAAAGCTACCAGGTAGTGGGTCGAAGAAAGAATAGGTACTGTGCCGAGGAATGTTAGGGCATCTCTTATATAGCTAAAAACTGCATTTGTCTCAAACTAATCGCTATCGGAGCTACTCAACTCGGCTAAGAACTTCTCCAACTGTTTGTCGCTTTCGGAGCTACTCAGCTCGATGACCGACACACCAAAAGGCCCGACTCTGGCGACGGTCTTTTTGATTAATACTCCTCGGACAACTGGTGGTCCTACTCTACATGTTCCAGGTACATGTGGTGGAGCTCGGTCATGTAATCATCGTCGCCTCGCGGCCTCTCGGTCCTCCCGCAACTCGCGTGTGCTGGCCACCCGAGGGTCGACGGGCCCATATACGGTTGGTCGGGGAAGTTGAGATGCGCTGGGACTCGCAGTCGTGCACGTACGCCTCCTGCGTGGCCGAGTGGTACGACCTTATCCAAATATTTTGGTTCCTTCGGTGGTCAGTGATTTCGGCCATCCACGTTCACCACTTCCGTTGCTGCATGCCGACGTACCTCCTATGCGGTGGCGGCGACGACATGTTGGATGAGCCACGGCGGGAGGAGGTGTCGCGCGCTGGGACAACGCGCGGCGTGGATCCGCACTCTGGATCGGCAAAAGGGACCGCTGATGAGAGAATTCGGTCATGGGGTGGCACCGGAGTGGGGAACAAGGCTCCGATTGGGGTGGATTTGGAGAAGAAATCCGGTGGGGTGGGCGATGGGGAAGTGGAGATTTTTTTTTCTCCAGCCGCGCCGCGACTCTTATATTTAAGAGTCTGTCACTGCTTGGAGAATTTTCTTTACTGCCCTAACCGAATTTTATTTCATTTTACTCCTCTAACCGGTTATAGGGAATCGGCTAGAGATGCCCTTAGGCCTATATAGCTCCGTCTACTTGATAATTTAAATCGAGATTGAGTTGAGTGGGTGTTCAGTCGAATCAAAGATAGGAATAAGTGAAGGTTGTTTCTTTCTCTTTAGTAGTATGCAGGTTCACCTATTTTTCTGTTGTTGCTCTGTATAGTAGTCTCATTGATGGTACGATATAGATAGTGTATGGTTTGAGTTTCATCGAAATTGATCCAAGGAAACTAATAAAGACGAGATGAACTCGCCGCCGCCGTTGCCTTAGCTTTGATCCTGAGGATATGTTTTCTCCTCCTTGCCCCTGTGGGATATGTTCCTGACCGACGTAGCGGCTGTTGGGCTGAGCAAGTCGTTTCGGTCTTTGTCGCCGTCTCGTCAGGCCCATAGCTTCGCCAGGTACTGGTGTTGTTGTTCGTTTGAAAACCTCTCGTGTTGTTCGGGTAAAATATATAAGGCCGGTAACAATGCGTCGTTTCTAAACGCCGTATCTACTAGCAAAGAAACGATTGCGTAAGATACGACTAGCCCAGTGCACAGTACCCATCTACCGTCTCTACAAGATTTAATATAAGATTACTCTGTGGCCTAGCTATACTGCAGCAAACTATGTGCCTTCATCAACTCACGTGTTCATCCTATTGCGCAGCAGTCTGCAAGTGTTGTGCGAGAGTGGCTTGGCACATGGGATGGATTTTGCATTTATTTGATTTCGGATACTGTGTTAAGAGACCAGCATTATTGGCACCGACCTAATTGGTGGTCGTTTTCGCATGGAGTGCGCTGATTGGTTGCAAATTAATCAGGGTATCAATGGTGTACTACACATTCCATCACTTCTCTTTTTAGCACTGCTGTTCTTCCGGCCTAATCATCAGTGCCACGTCGCACATGTTCCTCAACATGTCGATCACGCTCACCGCATGGTAATAGCTAGCCTAATAGGTCATTTAGAGGCTATTCCGTTAGGTTTGTTCAGTTGTTTTCGACTTTAGCTTATTAAGCAATAGATAGATGTTTTCACTCTTGTTTTTTACTTCTAGCTGGATACTATTATATGATGGTATAAATAAAAAATCAAACCTACTAGAAACACATATTTTAGGTGTTTTTATGACTTAGTCAAATTCCAAAACCCAAAGGCTAACCAAACGCCCCCAAGGTCAACAAACTGTGCTCTCATTTGTCTGAACAAAGTAATGCATGCCGGCGCATGCATGTCTTTATCACGGCGAAGTTGATGGGTTGCTTGTTTATTTCCTGTTGCTAGTCTTTGGTTTAGCGCTTCCAGATGCTACTCCTTAATAGATAGGCGGCAAATAATGGTCAAACCAAAGCTAATCACTACTATGATTGTTTCTCAAATATCGCATATCCAGCTACCTCCACATATAGCATTTATGATTTCTTAGCAGCCGCGCTTCCATCTACATTTCTCCGGCCTGTTCATACATCACGTTATAAAATGGCCAAGAATCCCCGATGATTGATTCCGCTTGATCTATGTCTAAAATACACATATTTATATTGTTTTTATAAATTCTACATAACTATGACTCGTATTTTGCAATTTTATGCCGATTTTTTTTTGTTATGGGTCAACATGAACGTAAATATTTATATACGTAACATGATTTTTTGATGTAAAGACATAAAAAACCGTGGGCACAAAATAAGTTTTTCTCCTCCCTAGGCGTGCGGAATAGGGTGTCTATGCATATTATTATATATTTATTATAATATCATTTTTTGTAAAATCTCAATAAAAATATGTTTATAAATCTATTTACCATTTAATATCTAGTTTAATATGCTAGGACAATGTAACATAGCATAATACTCCCTCCTGTCTGTACGGAAAACTATTTATTCTTAAATTCGGTTTAACCCCACCCTCTAATTACTCTCCACCGCTCCCATCCTCCTCTTTTTTTTAGCTCGCGGTGACAATAGATATTGCAGACGAGGGCTGGGAAACCGATCGGGTTCATGCAAAACCGGAAAAAATCACGTAGGCCTCAACGTTTGTTGGCATGTCCGACTTAATTGGCTCATAAACCAATTTTTAACTGTGTACGTGATCGGATTTGAGGAATATGTGGGAGGAGGGAGTATAGTCATGGTCACGGTGATTCTCCAAGTGAGTCCTATACAGTCTATACATCGGGTCAGAGGGAGTATCTCTTTTTTATTAGTTGTTATGTCACATTAGATTTTATTAACATGGACTGGACTGCATGATACTTATTAGTTGTTATGTTACATTAGTTGCTAGCCACAATGATGGTATCTTAACCGATATCATGCACCACAACCCCACAAAATCAATAGTAAGGCTACTCTCATAGTGGGAGTAACATAAGTGGTAAACATGCATGCCAACTAAGTGGCAAGCAATTAATGAGAAAAGAAAAGCTTGTGGTAACATAATATGTTACCGTAACATCATACACGATAAAATAAGTCTATACCCTATTAACATAGTGTTGCATGACACCATACATATGTTACTACCCACTATAGAGGTAGTAACATATGTACGTCATTAGTCTAAGTTAGTTCCCACTATGACCAGTCTAAGAGAGCAAATATTAGAGTAACATAGCTAAAGACCGTATCATAGCATATAAAACTAGAAAATTTAATAAAAAACAAATCTTATACACATATTTACATTGAGATTATATAAAACAATAAGTAGAATAAGAGTATGATATTGTTATGTGATAATATGCATTATGAAGATAGTATCACACTAGTATCATATGCATGATACTCCTTATTATGACCAGCCTGATACTCCCACGTACTTTCACTACGTCTAAGTTGAGCTTTTCTCTATACGTACGGTCTAGCTTTGCGTACAACATGGACTGCACATTTGCTCACGTATATATTAGCTTGCATGAGAGCTTACCTACGAGGCGAGGAGCAAAGGGGCACGCCTTGTTTTTGCGTTCTTTGATCCTTACCTGCATTACTTGTGTTGATGTAGAATAGTTGCAGCACATGTGCTGATGTAGAATAGTGGATGGCCCAGGATACTTTGTGTTGACCACACGAATAATTTAATTTTAGTTTTGTCCAAAGTTAAACTTATTTGGGTTTAATCAACTTTGTGGAAAAAATTATTGCAACATTTGTAACACATCAGATCTATTTTGAAATGTAGTTTCATAGTATGCTAATTTCATGTTTTAAATACTGCTAGTAGTTTTTATAAAGTTGGTCAAATATAAAATAGTTTGACTTTTGAAAAAACTGAAATTACATTTATTGGTGGATAGAGGGAGATTACGTGCCACCAGCATGACGTAGACGAGGACGCCATGAAGTAGGAGATGAAAATCGAACATGCAAAGAGATCGACGGTCGGGCGGGTCCTCTCCAATTTGACGAGGCATGGCCCAGCCTGGAGGTCCACAATGCTAGCGTCAGCAAAGGAATAGAAAGTAGCTGATTAGTCTGAAAAGAAGGCAACAATGGTCACGACGACTTAGTCGTACGCGAAAGCAACAACTGCAGAACTACCTCGGCGGTTTGTCCGACAAGAAAAGGACGGGGACAACTTCAGCTTTTGACGACCGAAGGGTTTGCTTGATGAGCAGACAATTGTTAGAATTTGGTCTCATATATGGGTAACCCAAACAAATTCTTGATAATCTAGAAACCCATATATAGCAAGAGGCGGGAGTGTAAAGTTTAGTCTCACATGTTAAGTTGGAGGTGAGTTGCACCTTTTTTTATATAAGGAAGTTGTTTCACCACTTGGTAAGTGAGTGAGAATATATAGTGGTGCACGTGCACTTCTCCTCCTGCTCCTCCTCCTTTGTCGCTCGCTTGTCTCGTTACGAAACGAGTCGCGTTTCGTGAATCGAGTCTCGAGCTGAGTCAACTTATGCGCTTTATTTTGCTGTTCGACAAAACCTAGTCGTTAATGGATGCGTCACAGCTAAACCAATTCGGGCACTCCCAGATCGTGGGCTGATGTAACCAACTCAAACGTGCGGCGTGGACTCGGTTTCCTCGTCGCATGCGTTTGTATTTTCCCGATCCGCTCAATATAAAGACATACATGGTATACGCCATAATACACATCAAACCGATTAGGTCTTTCCACCTCTCTTGTGCCTTGGATCGCCATCGTACTCTACTCCACCCCGAGTGCAGATGTGCACCGACGAACGGGAGAGTAGGTTTCTGGAACCAATCGCCTTTGTGATCCTGTACGGGAGAGGGTTAATTAGGTTTTTGAGAAGCGCTTCGCTCGACAGCTCGTGTTCTTCATGATGGCTCGTCTACCAACAATAAAAAACCCTAATTGTAAGCAATTTTATAAGGTCGGATAAGTTCACCGGTGTGCACTTTAAGAACTGACAAGTGAGATGTTAACTCTGGTTTGAAACTCTGAAAGTGTTTGATATTAGTAAAGACATGCACGAAGGAACTATATCTGATGAAGATCAGAAAAAGTTTAAGGAAACCAATATTATCTTCAGGGCATGCATTCTGAGCATTTTTTATGGCTGTCCGTGTGATGTGTATATGTACAAAACAGACGATAAGAAGTTTTGTGATACATTGAATACAAATTCGGTCCATCAGTTAACTCTATATCATAGAGAGTTTTCACAAATATAAAATGATGAATAACCGTTCTGCAGTTGAACTATATATCATGTAGGCAGTACAAGTTCTGTTGTATCATATTGTTGTTGTTCATGTTAACTACTAATGCATCTAATATGATATGTTCGAGTTTATTATCATGTTAGTAGCTGATGCCATTGTATTTAATATTTGAGAATTAATTTTAAAATTATTGTCTAATTATCCAACAGCCGCAAGCGACATGATGAGGCGACAAGCAAGCGGGGGTGGATAGTGCATTGGAAGTTTAGGACTGCTCTTAATGGCTGATTTCGAGCTGTACTACCAGTCGTATACAGCTAACTTGTCCAACGGGTGACCTCTGTTCAAGTGACTGATTGCGTGACCCTTTGATTTACGTAGTTAGTGCCAGGCCAAGTCGTACGTCCTTGTGCCGAGAACAACTGAAGCACGTCATGTATTCAGTTGCATCTACACTCGGAAATCACGGGCGGTACTTGATTGCATCAGTCCTGCCATGAGGAGCTCGCTGGAAGGGCGGAAAATATTCAATTTAAACTGGAGCCGTCACTTACGTGATTATGCCTCAATGGCACCTAAGTCACTCCCTTTTTATTGGTGAAAAGGCAGCCATTTGATGAGGCAGATCCCAACGTTTACCTACAAATTAAACACGAGAAAGAAAAGTCTAGTTCCTCCGAGAATCACATATCGTATACAAGCATAATTTTGTGAGCTTGACAGCTACTGAGTCTATTTTTCTCACCGAAATCGAAATTTTAATTGCTGACAAATCTATCTGAAAACCAAAGCAAGTTAAAGTTCAGTTAAGTGTGAACATAAAAGGTTCCACTGAGAAACTTGTAAATTTCCGGCCTTTTTCTGAAATGGGGGAGATCCCCGGCTTATGTATCGTGATTTTGTGAAGATACACAAAACCTAATTATATTGAAAAGGTTCAAAAAGGTAACACAATGTCAAAGTGATAGGTTACATATATCAAGGATCGGCCAAAGTGGCGACATTAATCAACCAGCGAAAGATTGAAACTTTAAACATGATATAATCGCAAAGTATGCTGCCATCCACCCTGGTGAAAGATAGCTCGTACGACCGTCAACCGAGTACATCCGTAATCGATAAGTTCATTTTGGTCTGGAGAAGAAGGAAGGACAATATGTGGATCCAATATGAAGATATGTGAACAAGCTGTAAAAAATAAGTAGTTTCAGCTTTGTTAAAAACAATATCATTACGGCAACTTTAAATTTCTCAAATAAAAGCACAAGCGCCAATGCGAATTCGAGCTTTAGTTTATTATCAACCCCGGCCAGCCTGTTACCAAACATACTAGCACTACTAGTTGGTGGAGAAATATTGAAAGTATCTTTTGTATTGCGAGGCCAGGTTGCGAGTATCTTCACAAAATCACAAAATCTTTTGTACCTGGCCTCGCTTCTTACAAGGACGCAAGAATTTGTGCTGACGACTGTTCATTTTCTTTTGTATTGCGTCTGATGTTACCGGAGTGCGTTGTAAGGGTTGGCGTCTTATTGGACTTTCCTGTTTCGTAAAATTTATTTTTTCAGTGTCCCCATTAGCTCTTTCCGTTGGACATGTTGTGGTTATTGATGACAATCAACAGGTATCATTACAGGCTGCTAGAAAACCTCGTTGGAAATGAGGGAATTATTCAATTTAGACTTGAGTAGTCACATTCGGGCATGATAAGTTGCGGAAAATTAGGTGATCTATGCTTTAATGGCATCCAAAGTCACTCCCTTTTTATTGGTGAGGTAGCATTGATGAGGCTGATCCCAACGTTTACCTAGAAATTAAACATGACGAAGAAAAACCTAATTTCTCCCATGATCACATATTATATACAAGCATAATTTTGTGAGCTCGACACCTAGTGAGTCTATTTTCTCATGAAAACCGAAATTGTAATTAATGATCATACAGTCTAAAAACAAAAAGAAGTTAAAGTTCAGCTGAATTTGAACTTAAAAGGCTTCAGTCAAAAGCTTGCAAATTTTCGGACCATGTAAATAAGATAAATGAGTGTCAAAAATGGACAAAAGTTGGTTAATTGTTGACTATCAAATTTCTCGTCTTCTTTCTCCACAGAGTTTGCAAATAACAAGCTCACAAGAGAATGATCACCAACATAAGTTTACTTTATCCGGCATGTGTAAATAAGACAAAATGATTGTCAAATAGTAGGAAAAAGTTGGTTATTTGTGGACTATCAAATTTCCCGTCTTCTCTTTCCACATAGTTTGCAAATAACAAGCTCACGAGAGATCGATCGCCATCATAAGTTCCTTACCCATCTAGAGATATCTCTGGTGCATTTCTGTTCACATAAGTGAGCTACCAAATGAAAGGACCTATTTTTTTGAATAATTATCCAACCTATTTGATCGATGATCGCGAATTAATGGTCGGGTCAAATGTTCCCTTGCGGAAAATGTTGGATCGATAATGTTGGGAAATTGTGGCGCTATCCGGCTGGTATGGCCCTACTATTTTCCCAAGTGGATTTTTTTTTTGTGTTTGGACCATAGATGATGTTCAACGCGGCGCTTATTTACATGCACCAGGAATTTCTTCCCATCTGTTGGGCAGTTGCGAGCTGAAATCCGAGGCTTGCTTGTCGCGCCGACACAAGAACATGTGTGGCTCTTGTTGATTATTTTTATCTTGTGTCATTAAAAACGCAGGCCTCGGGTAAAACATACAAGTGTTTGATGCTAGCGGCATGCGTTCAAAGAGTTGGTGTCTTATTAGGTTTTCCTAGCTATTTCGTAATATTTATTTTTGAACGTGTCTGCATTAGCTCTTTCGGTTGGATATGCTCTTCTCCGCTTACTCCTCTGCATCTATATATTGTTATCTTATCTATATTGAACCCATGAATTATAATAAAGTGTTGCCTCACCTATTTTTTCTGTGTCAATTGAATTCGTGACTGGTCTCCGTGTGTACGAGTATATCGACAACAATCTCACACCATTCTCTTGGACCGGACTTGTCGGTAAAGGTTACAAAATTATCATAACAACCGTTAGAGTACACTAGTAATTAAGGATGTTTCGGCAAATGTGTAGCATCCATTTGGATCTTCGTTATTCCCTCATTGGTGGTCAAAAGAGGAGAGGGGAGTTTTTGTCAGCACGAATGGAAGATGAATGATTAAATGAGTACACAAACAAAACCACAAATAGATTTTGAAATTACTATGAGATGTATGGAGAAATATTTGAGGAAGACGTAGATGATGATGGAGATTGATACCTTGGCCTTGAAGATCACAATTACAATGAGATTGATGCCTTTTCCCCTCCGGATCTATTCTCGATGTAAGGTTTATGGGACTGTTTCTGGTGTGGAAGCTTCCCGGTTTGACGTTTGGGAGAACCGAGGGCACAGGATAGTAATACTTGACGAGCTGCATCGAACAGTACATGTGGTCACTACAAGGGAACGGCTAATCACCGGCGTGGCGTTTTTTTTGTCACCGGCGAGAAACGCGCACGCCGGTAACGTCACGCCGGTGCTATTCTGGATTACCGGCGAGTCATGAGCACACGCCGGTAATACCTGGGTGATACTGGCATGCCCGCGGACACGCCAGTCATATCTGGTATCACTGGCGAGCGCTGGCATGACGGTGGTACGTTTCTAACCCGGCGTGGGCTGGTCCTGGCCAGGACTGTACTACCGGCGTGACCCTGTATGAACGCCAGTAATACATTTATTTTTTATACCGTAATAATTTGCATTATTGTTATATATTTGCACAGAAGTTGATAGTTGATAGGAATTTGAATATATATTTATCTCAAAATAGGAATATATATTTATCTCGAAATAGGAATATATATTTATCTCGAAACTTGATAGTTGACAATTAATATAGAGGTACTTAATTAGGAAATTAGTCTTAGCGAGCTAGCAAATATGTTTTTACAGACCCAAAATAACAAAGTCCTAAGAAGTTTGAACCCTGCTGCTCAATGACAAGTTTGAACCCTGCATGCATGCATGTAGAGAACTAAGAAGTGTTGAAGTTGCGGATGCTATCAATTATGAATATCATGCCACCATGTGCCTTCATGCGTTCGATGGTATTGTCTTGATCTTGTGGTTGGCAGTAGAACCGGGCGTCGACGGAGTTGACATCTTTGTTGAGGACTATTGCGAGCTCATTCTGAATACGTGCCCACATATCTCCATCCTTGACATCCTTCAAGGTTTTAATATGTGTCAAACGTATCTATAATTTTTGATTGATCCATGCTAGTTTTGTGATGTTGTCACATGTTTCTACTATCTTATTACATCATTTTTATGCATTTTGTCGGACTAACCTATTGACAAGATGCCTAGTGTCAGTTTCCTGATTTTGCTGTCTTTTCGTTTCAGAAACTTACAACAGGAAATATTCTCGGAATGCGCTGAAAATTTACGAGGATTTATTATTCGCCAAGACGGAGTTTCAGTGCAGAGGGCAGCCCTGGGGGCCACCCACAGGGCAGGGACGACCCCAGCCGCGGCCTGCTCTAGGGCGACGGGTGGAACCCGCCCCTGCTCCTGGTGGGTCCCCTCGGCCCCCTTGACGCCTATAAAATCAGATTAATCCCAAAAAACGTCGAGACAGCCATTATTTTCCAGAGGAGTCACCCCGAGGCACCGCCACCATAAACCCTAGTTCGGGGGTGATTCTGAAGCTGATCCCGACAACCTGCCAGAGGGGAGATCGATCCTGGAGGGTAATGCTATGTGATGTGTTTGCTGGGATCTGATGGATTATGAAGTTATGATCAGATTGTGAATGATTCTTATATGTTGATTTATGTTCTTGCATGCTCTCCGATGTGCGTAGTTACTTTGGCCAAGTGATTGTGTGTATCTCCAAGAGGGAGTATTCATGCTAGATAGTGGGTTCATGCCCCCTTTTGTTCCTGGGCACGAGTGACAGAAACGTCTAAGGGAGAGGGTGTGTTGTTGCTACTAAGGGTAAAAAAGCAGTGTTAATGTCTCTTTTGACATTAGTATTGCTTACTTCATGAGCTTTACTTAATTCAAATGTCTGTTACTTGCAACTTAATACCGTTGTGTGACAGGCTGGATAGCGATCCCACTGTGGACTTTTTAGACAAAGATGCAGTTGGACTCAACGGTCTTTGTTCATTGTCATGATGCCTACATAAATATTATCATGTTCTCGATGTCATAGCTAGATTAAGTTTGTGTTATAATCTTGTCAATTGTCTAGCTGTAATTTGTTTACCCATTATATGAGTGTTTTATTTACTTGAGAGACTCTACTAGTGAACCCATGGCCCCCGGTCCAACTTTTTACATTGATTGCAACCTTTATTCATCACTTTTCATCATCATTACTCCTCTGGTCCACTTTCATGTTTTCATCTATTTCACTATACAATTAACCGCTTTGTTTTCTGCGAGACCGGAAAGATTGACAACCTTTCCGCCGTTGGGGGCAAAGTAATTGGTTGAGTGTGTGCAGGTCTACGTCTGTTGAAGATTAAGCGCCGGAGATCTTCAACATTCACTTTGTTGCTGATTTCAAAGTCCTACTGGTTCGATAAACCTCGGTTCGTTAACGAGGGAAAACTTCTACTTACTACTTCCACGCCTTCGCTTGGGGCACAACCCAACGCTACCATCACCGATCCTCAAGCAGTTTTTTGGCGCCGTTGCCGGGGACTTTGGAGCTACAGCAAGGGAATTCTCATACTCTCAATCACTTTACTTTGTTTTTGTCTTGCTTGCTTTATTTCTCGTATAGTTTATTTTTCCTGTTGCAAAATTTTAAAACCCAAAAAAAATTAGTGTAGCCTTTATTTATGTCTTGTTATTTTGCTTTGTCGTTATGTCTAGCTTTACCACTCTTGATATGCCTCTCTTGGCTGAGTTCTTCACCTTCAAACAAAAGGGTGGAGAAAGTTTAAAAAATGCTTGGGATAGAATTTCAGAATTACAACAAAAGATCCAACCCATGCTTGCTATGTGTGTTTTACTGAGATGCTATTACTATGGACTATCTGATGGATGTAAGCATGCGTTGGACGTCATTACTGGAGGAGACTTTCTTGAAATTGATGAATTGGAATCTCTTAGAATTATAAATGGTTTGGTTGTTTTTCCCATGGATGAGAAAACTGATGGAATACTTGATAGATTGGATAAAATAGAAAATATTTTGTGTGATCTAAATTTAAATGGAATAGAGAAGAGCTCTAAAAATTATCAAATTCTTGAAATAGATGGAGATTCGAAACCTTATATTCCTATTGAAATAAATGATAGAAGGTTCCTTGCTTATTGCGATATTGGTTCTATGATGTCAACTATGCCTAGAATGGTTTTCAATACTATGAATTTTGGAGACTTATTTGATTATCCTCTTTGTCACTCTCATTCTGATGGTAGCTCTTCAAAAATTTATAAAAGAGTTAATGAAGTCCTTGTCACTTTTGAAAATAAGACTACTTTGATTGATTTCTTGGTTTTGGAGTCAAAAGCTCAAGCTAATATTGTTCTTGGAAGATCTTTCCTTTGTTCCGTGGGAGCTTTTATTGATGTTAAAATGGGCTGCATACGCTTTCGTTTTCCCATTAAGGGCAGGTTTTGCTTTCCGCTCAGAGAGAAAGAAGTGCTTATTGAAGGAAAAGTTGAAATGGATTTTGAAAGACTTGATATTTGGCATTGCGCCTAGCTAAAAGTCGTTAAAGAAAAGCGCTTGGTGGGAGACAACCCATCTTTTACTTTCAGTTTGTTTTTACTTTTCTTGAGTCATCGAGTTATTGCCTCTGTAGCAACTTCATTGTATCTTTTTGTTTTGGTTTTTTTTGCCAAGTTTAGCCTCTAATGCATTGAAAGTGCGAGGTATTGTTTTGCTGTCCAGAAACAGATTCTATGCACCTGTTGTAGAAAATCTCGAACAATCCCTGAATTTTATCTTTTCTGATATTTTTAGACAGCAAGCCTGATACTTTTATCTATCTTTCGTTACTTTTGAGTATTCAGATTTGAGCTACAGAAGTTCCTTGAAAAATTCGATCTTTACAGATTGTTCTGTTTTTGACAGATTCTGCTTTTATTTTGTATTCGTCTCTTTTACTATCGCCAAATGTGATACTCTAGAGGTGGAGTGTCATATTTAGGCTTAGTAAACAGTAGCTAATGCCCAATAAAGTTGTTTGCAATTTGTCTTAAGTTGAACACATGTGCATTTTAATTTATGAGCACTAACCCTCTAATCAGTTTATGAGAAGTTTTGTGTGAAGAAAGTTTTTGAGTTCCAAAGGAGAGGATAATGAAGAAATTGAAGATTTATCAGAGCTCAAGCTTGGGGATGCCCCCATGGCACCACTCTGAATATCAAGAACCATCAAGCGTCTAAGCTTGGGGATGCCCAAGGCATCCCCTCCTCTTCATCGACTATCATAAGGTCGTCTTCGTTGAACTACATTTTTATCACTTTACATATTATGTGCTATGCTTGGAGCGTCTTTTTGCTTTCAGTTTTGTTATGTTTATTTGCTGGTCATATCCTTGTTGGATCCTAGCTTTATTTGTGTGGGAGAGAGACACGCTCCGCTTTTTCATTTGAATACTCCTTTGCTTCGCTTATATCTTGTTGAGTATTCTTAGCTACTGTTTGTTTGTTAGTAAGCTCTCGATTTTAGCTTTTATCTTGTTTAGACCAATAAAATTGTTTGTAATTTGTCTTGAGTTGAACACATGTGCATTTTAATTTATGAGCACTAACCCTCTAATCAGTTTATGAGAAGTTTTGTGTGAAGAAAGTTTTTAAGTTCCAAAGGAGAGGATAATGAAGAAATTGAAGATGGATCAGAGCTCAAGCTTGGGGATGCCCCCATGGCACCCCCTCTGAATATCAAGAACCATCAAGCGTCTAAGCTTGGGGATGCCCAAGGCATCCCCTCCTCTTCATCAACTATCATAAGGTCGTCTTCATTGAACTACGTTTTTAGCACTTTACATATTATGTGCTATGCTTGGAGCGTCATTTTGCTTTTAGTTTTGTTTTGTTTGTTTGCTGGTCATATCCTTGTTGGATCCTAACTTTATTTGTGCGGGAGAGAGGCACGTCCGCTTTTCATTTGAATACTCTTTGCTTCGCTTATATCTTGTTGAGTATTCTTAGCTACCTGTTTGTTTGCTAGTAAGCTCTCGCTTTTAGCTTTTATCTTGTTTAGAGCTGCTAGTTGTTGATGTTAAACTCTCTTATTCTTCACATATACTTGTTGGAGAGTTGTTATTGATAAATTACTTGAATTGTCAAAGTGGCAAAATGCTATCGATGTGATATTGGAATGAAATGAAAGCCTGCATAGTCTTGTAAATCATTGTGTAGATACTTGATGCTTCTCAATTGTTTTGAGATATTAAGATGAATGCTTAAACTTGCTGATTATTTGAGTGGAAATTGATTAGTTAAGAAATATAGTTAAAAGCTTGAAACTGTGTGGTGTTTCGTAGTTGTTAATTCATAAAGCTAATCTTTCCATCAAAGAACTGTTTGGTCAACAAGGGAGACAGTGTGGAGTGTTTATGGTTATGATTGACTGATGTCTTATTTACTCTGTTATCGGTTAATGCTGGATATTTGCTTAAAATACCATTTTTGCTAAGCCAAAAAACTCTGTACTGAGTGTGATGTCCACTCGTGCATCCAAATCTCAAAGCGAAACTATCTTGCTAGCTGAGTCCATCATATCTCCCTATGCATGGTATTTCCTGCCATTCGAAGTAAATTTGTCATGTGCTACCTTTAAAACCTTCAAAATATTCTCGTTTTGGTGCCTCTGTTTTCAAGCTTATGAGGAAGTAAGGAGGGGGTTCGTTATGGCTTATGTCGAGCAAGATTTTTCTTTTATTTTCTTTTTCCCCCTCTATTTCACCCGGTGTTGATGGTTTACGTCCTCACTTGAATCAACCGAGAGCGGCTTAAGCAAAATATAAATATAACTCACCATTCTCCTCCGCACAATGAAAATCTGAGAAATCAGCTCAAACACTGGTAAGTCGGTGAAACAAAGGAGAAAGAGGAATGTACTCGTTCCTCAAAACCCGCCGCTCTCACAACTCTAAAGACCTTGCTTGACATAGGGGACTAATGGGCTTCTGAGCTATGGAATCGTTGACGGAATTATGCATCTCTCAAAATTGTTTTTATCTCTGTTTTTCAAAATCAAAAAGCTCTAGCATCTATGACTAATCCCTGCTTCCCTCTGCGAAGGGCCTTTCTTTTACTTTTAAAAGTTGAGTCAGTTTTCCTTTTCCTTCTATCTCCACCAAAGCAAACATACAGCATTGACCCTAGGGTATCACTGATCATATTGCATCGTCAGATTAAACATGAATCTTTATATTGACTTTATCTATAAGATAAGCCGTTGGAAGTTGAAGCTTTTTACTAATACTTATATCTTCCTTTGTGTTGATTCTCAAACACTTTTGTCATGGAACCATTACCTTCGAGAATTAGTCAAATATGTGGGTCACATTGCTTTCATGTCTTTAACGTACTATTTATGAAAGGTTTTGCTTGAATGATTCAACTTGGTTATTCATTGCTTTCTTCATATCAACTATAAACAATTGTTTTGTATCACTTTATTCACGTCCTATGCTTTACATTACTATCTTGATCAAGATTGTGTTGGTTTCATGTCTCATCAAAAATTATTTTGTTATCACTTACCTACTCGAGGACGAGTAGGTGTTAAGCTTGGGGATGCTGATACGTGTCAAACGTATCTATAATTTTTTATTGATCCATGCTAGTTTTGTGATGTTGTCACATGTTTCTACTATCTTATTACATCATTTTTATGCATTTTGTCGGACTAACCTATTGACAAGATGCGTAGTGCCAGTTTCCTGTTTTTGTTGTCTTTTCGTTCATAAACTTAGCACAGGAAATATTCTTGGAATGCGCTGAAAATTTACGAGGATTTTTAATTCGCCAAGACGGAGTTTCAGTCCAGAGGGCAGCCCTGGGGGCCACCCACAGGGCAGGGACAACCCCCAACCACGGCCTGCCCTAGGGCGGCGGGTGGGACCCACCCCTGCTCCTGGTGGGTCCCCTCGGCCCCCTTCGTTGCCTATAAAATCAGATTAATCCCACAAACATCGAGGCGGACATTATTTTCTTGAGAAGTCACCCCGAGGCGCCGCAACCATAAACCATAGTTCGAGGGTGATTCTGAAGCTGATCCCGGCACCCTGCCGGAGGGGAGATCCATCCCGGAGGCCTCTTCATCGCCATGCCTTCCTTCGGGATGATTTGTGAGTAGTCCCACCTTGGACTACGGGTCCATGGCAGTAGCTATGGTAGTCTCTCTTCCTTGTGCTTCATGTATTATGATCTTGTGAGCTGCCTAACATGATCAAGATCGATTATTGTCATGCTATGTGATGTGTTTGCTGGATTCTGATGGATTATGAAGTTATGATCAGATTGTGCATGATTCTTATATGTTGATTTATGTTCTTGCATGCTCTCCGATGTGCATAGTTACTTTGGCCAAGTGATTGTGTGTATCTTCAAGAGGGAGTATTTATGCTAGATAGTGGGTTCATGCCCCCTTTTGTTTCTGGGCACGAGTGACAGAAATGTCTAAGGGCGAGGATGTGCTGTTGCTACTAAGGGTAAAACAACGGTGTTAATGTCTCTTTTCATATTAGTATTGCTTACTTCATGCGCTTTACTTAATGCAAATATCTGTTGCTTGCAACTTAATACCGCTGAGTGACAGGCTGCATAGCGATCCCACGGTGGATTTTTTAGACAAAGATGCAGTTGGACTCAACGGTCTTTGTTCATTGTCGTGATGCCTGCATAAATATTATCATGTTCTCTATGTGATAGCTAGATTAAGTTTGTGTTATAATCTTGTCAATTGCCTAGCTGTAATTTGTTTACCCATCATATGAGTGTTTTATTTACTTAAGAGACTCCACTAGTGAACCCATGGTGTCGGGGGGCAACCCCGAATAGGGGCAAGACGCCGATATAAGTGTTGACTCGGGGTTGACCGGATCACTGAAACCGACATAACTGTACCGGCTGACTCGGAGCTGGCCGGGTCATGACTAAACCGACATATGGTTATGTCGGATCACGCAAGTTATATGTCGGATTGTCCTTTGTTCTTCTTGTGTGCAGGGAAGGCGAAACCGAGTTACAGGGGATTCGGCATGCCTGTGCCGAATAAGGAAGTTTACTCGGGCTATGGTCAAGGCGCAGGTCTTGTCCCTACAATCACGGGTCAGGACGCAGAGCCACTTGCACGATGGGACGAGGCCACTTGACCAGAATGACTGACCTCCATGCCGCTGACCGAAGCGGTACCAGGGAGCAGTGTGTTGGAGGAGACAGATGGGACGTGCCACGACGCGATGACGGAAGCGGTCAGAGGACCGGGCGTGGCTACAGTCCGGACTACGCCAGCACTGATGTCAGCCCTAACTTGTGCCCTGGGCTTCCCTTTATAAGGAGCACCAGGGGCTCCTCTTACGACGACGCATGCACGGATACTTGCCTCGCATAGACACTTGAGCCTTTACTTCGTAGCCAGTAGAGAACCAACGAGCGGCCCCGAGACTCGGTTGTGGCCTAGACCGTGCTGTTCTTCCATCACAGCTCAAGGAGCAAGCTTGTAAATCAGTGATAGTCCATATATATCGATCATATAGGCAGGAGTAGGGGTGTTATCTCCTCACGAGAGCCCCGAACCTGGGTAAAACCGTGTGTGTGTTTGAGTTGTGTTCTTCGTGTGCGTGTTCGTGTGCGCAAGCCCTCCCCGGGTGCCTCCAGCGTCCATCGGCCCCACAAATCAAGCCATCTATGGCATCTGCCGTGACACCACCACGACGAGGTGCGTGCCCGAGGTAGAGACCTTAATGCAGAGATAGCTAGAGATGGTAGAGCTAGATCTGCTAGAACTGCTAGTCATGTGTCGGCCGAAAAGCCGAGATACAGCACGCCCGGAAAGAACCTTAGGGCGGCAGAGGCAGCCATAGCCGAGTTGGCCGGTTTAACCGGTGAAGCTCGCAGTAGGCAACAGGACCGAGTCAATGAGTTGGTGGCTGTCGCTAACCGACAGAACGAGGCCTATCGCAAGGCCAACCCGGATGCGGGTGGATCTCGGTTCCTTCACTCGGATGGTGGAGCCGGAGGAGTGTCCAAGGGACAAGCCTCCTCGCCGTATGTCGGCAGGAGCAGGGGCCAGAGTGTGAACTCTGGCAAGAACAAGCAGATACAAGCGTACGATCCGGCCTATGCTTGAAAGAGAGTAGCCGAGCAAGGCAATGCCGGTCGGGGAAAGTCAGGACCCGCCCAGGGCAGGCAGGAAGAGAACCAAGTTATCCCGGCGAATCAAGGTCAGCCACCTCGGTATCCGGTACCCATTCCACCTCGTCGTCATGCGGGTGCCGGGTATGCCGAGCCGGCCGCAGACCGATATGATGATGGTTACTCGGCCATGGAGCGGGCCGGGTACACAAGATACCGAGATTTGGCGTCCGAGGGTGCACTCGGCGCAAGGCTGGGAACTCGCCAGTTGCCGGCACACGATGTCCGGAACAAGCTTGATAGAATCTATCTGTCCGAGCTCCTGGAGGAGCAAGGCCCGCCGGGACCTGCATGTTTTGGACCCCGGATCATGAAGCAGGCACCGGTGCCGAATTTCCAGTTGCCTCGGGGTGCCAAGACCTATGACGGTAGCACCAAGCCGGAGGACTGGCTGACGGACTATGTCACCGCTGTGCACATTGCCGGCGGAAGTCGCAGATGGGCAGTGCGGTACGTGCCGCAAATGCTTGAAGGACCAGCCCGAATCTGGCTGAATAACCTGGAGGAGAACAGTATTGACTGCTGGCTCGACTTCTCTGACGCTTTTGTCAGCAACTTCTCCAGCACTTACAAGAGGCCGAATCGACCTCAGCAGCTGTCCATGTGTCGGCAGCGAGAAGACGAAACTGACCGGGAATATCTAACCCGGTGGAGCACGATCTGGAACTCCTGTGAAGGAGTGATTGAGTCACAAGCCATTGCCTGGTTTGCGCAAGGATGCCGACATGGCTCCATGCTTTGGCAGAGACTCCAGAGGGAGATGCCGGCCACCCTGGCCGAGACAATGTCAATTGCCGACAGTTACGCGCTCGGTGATCCGACGCAGCCCTTACTGGCCCCGGTCGACAGAGACAGATCGGGTCGGCGAGGTGAACGCTCGGATTACCGAGGAAAGAGAAGGGAAGAGAGGCCGGATTACCGGTATGGGTCAGACCAGGTTGCTGCCATCGACCAAGATCAGATGGGTGCCGGCAGCAGCCAGAGACAGAAAAATGACGGTCCTATATGGGGCCAGAACTCGGAAGGAAGGAGGCCGTGGGACGGCGAAAAAAGACCGTGGAATGGCGAGAGAAAGCCGTGGAACGGCGACAAGAGGCAGTGGGCTAGCCCCAACGGGACGATGCCGAATGATCCCTGCAGCTACCACACCAAGCACCCCAGCAGACCGGCTCAGCACTCAAACCGGAACTGCAGCCGGAACAGGCGCCCGCAGGAGAACACCGGTCCGGCGACTCGGCCAGGACTGCTCACGGGTGTGAATGCTATCCCAGTGAACGCCCAAGCAAGGCCCGAAGATGTCAACCAAGTGGCCAACATGGCCAACACCAACAACAACTCCAACTACCCCGGCAGCAACGCTGGTCCGAGTCGGCAAAATCAATACCGAGAGCCTCACCAGAGTTACATGGTCTTTGTGACCGAGCCCAACGACAAGCAGAGTCAGCACAGGCGTGCGATGGAGGTAAACGCCGTTATGCCGGCAGTGCCGAAATTCATGTACTGGTCCGAGGATGAGATCAGCTGGAGCATCAAGGACCATCCAAGGGTCATGCCCAACCAGGAGGTTATGCTCTAGTGTTGGATCCGACGTTCGTCGGGCCTAGCATCAATGTCAGGTTTTCCCGGGTTCTCGTTGATAACGGGAGCAGCATCAACATCATGTACCGGGATACCATGGTGAAACTCGGCATAACCGAGAATATGATGCAGCCCAGCCGAACCACCTTTCACGGCATTGTGCCCGGTGTGTCACATGCACCCATGGGCACGATTTGGGTCGATGTCGCCTTCGGTGACAAAAGCAACTGCCGGACTGAGAGTCTGCTGTTCGAGGTCGTGGATCTCGAGAGCCCGTATCATGCCTTACTCGGCAGACCGGCACTCGCCAAGTTCATGGCGTCTACTCATGTGGCATACCTGAAGATGAAGCTTCCGGGTCCAAATGGTGTCATCACCATCTCGGGAGACTACAAGCGTTCCATGGAGTGCGCCTCAGCCGGGTCATCCCTGGCCGAATCACTAGTGATCGCCGCTGAGAAAAGGAGAATCCATGAGGTGGTGGCTATGGCCCAGGCATCTCAACTCGGTATGCCGAGTGCGGCTAACCCGCAGCAATCTGCAACCTTCCAGGCGGCGAAGGAATCGAAGAAGGTCGGCATCGACGAGGCTAACCCGGAACGCTCCGTCATCATCGGTGCCGGGTTGGACAAGAAATAGGAAAGCGAGCTCATCAACTTCCTCCGTGAGAATCGGGATATCTTTGCATGGTCCAGTCAGGACTTGCTGGGTGTTCCGAGGGAGTTGGCTGAGCACTCTCTACATGTCAGGCCAGATGCTAGGCCTGTGAAGCAACCGACTCGGCGTCTCGCCGAAGAAAGAAGGAAGGCGGTGGGTGACGAGTTAGCCAAGTTACTCGCGTCGAATGCCGTTGTGGAAGTGAAATACCCGGACTGGTTAGCTAACCCGGTCCTGGTGGAGAAAAAGAAGGAAGAACCGGATGCACCTACTGTCTGGCGCATGTGTATCGACTACACCCACCTGAACAAGGCTTGTCCGAAAGATCCGTTCCCGTTGCCCCGGATCGATCAAGTGATCGACTCCACGGCCGGATGTCAGTTGTTGTCTTTTGTGGATGCCTACTCTGGTTTTCACCAGATCCCGTTAAACCCGGATGATCAAATAAAAACTGCTTTTATCACCCCGTACGGGGCTTATTGCTATCGTGTCATGTGTTTTGGTTTGAGAAATGCCGGCGCTACGTATCAGCGCTGTATGCAGAAATGTTTGCATGATCAGATAGGAAAAAACGTGCAAGTATATGTCGACGACATAGTCATAAAAACAAAAGAAAAACATACTCTGCTAGATGATCTCAGAGAAACATTCGCAAACCTGCGGAAATTCCGACTAAAACTTAATCCGGATAAGTGTACATTCGGTGTGCCGGCCGGCAAGTTACTCGGTTTTCTCGTGTCGAGTCGAGGTATCGAGGCAAATCCAACTAAGATCCGGGCAATAGAAAATATGAGGCTACCGAGATGCCTCCGAGATGTCCAAAAATTCACGGGTTGCCTGGCTTCCCTGAGTCGGTTTCTAGGTCGGTTGGGAGAAAGGGCTCTACCTTTGTACCAGCTAATGAAAAAATCTGATAGATTTAGCTGGACCCCGCAAGCGGACTCGGCATTCCATGAGTTGAAAAAGGTGTTGGCTACTGCCCCAATATTGGCTTCGCCATTACCAAGAGAGCCCATGTTGCTTTACATTGCAGCTACTAACCGAGTCGTCAGCGTCGTTGTGGTGGTAGAACGAGAAGAAGGGGGAACCACCGTGCAGAGGCCGGTGTATTACCTGAGTGAGGTACTCTCCGCCTCGAAACAAAATTATCCACACTACCAGAAAATGACCTATGGTGTGTACCTGGCGGCCAAGAAATTGAAGCATTACTTCCAGGAGCACCCGATAACCGTGGTGAGTGCAGCTCCTATCTCGGAAATCATCGGCAATCGAGACGCAAGTGGCCGAGTAGCCAAGTGGGCTATCGAGTTGGCGGCATATGCGCCACAATACGCGAGAAGAGATACCATCAAGTCTCAAGCAGTGGCCGAGTTTCTTGTGGACTGGGCCGAGATGGAGTATGAACCATCTCTGCCGGACTCCAACTACTGGAGGATGCACTTTGATGGGTCCAAGGTAAAAGGTGGCCAAGGAAATTGGGATTCGCCGAATAATCTGTTATGGTGACTCGGATTTGGTGATTCAGCAAACCTCGGGCAACTGGGACGCCCTGGATGCCAACATGGCGGCATACCGATTCCATGTCCAAAAGATCTCGGGCTTCTTTGATGGATGCGAGTTCAATCACATCCGGCGGACCGAGAATGAAAGTGCAGACATGCTGTCCAAGATTGGATCATACCGACAGGCCATTCCACCCGGAGTGTCTCTGGAGCATCTTCACAAGCCATCAATTAAGCCTTCACCCGAGTCAGATTCAATATTCATCCCGGGTAATCCAGAATCTGATGTCGTCCCGATGGACGTTGACGTCGGGAGCAAGCCGCTGAACCCGGGGACTGCGCCGCAGGACTCGGGGACTGCTCTGCAGGACCCGGGGACTCCCATGGATGTCTCGTGTGTTATGTCGGACTCAAGAATAGAGTTGGAAAATTGGAAAGCCGCTTGGCGAAACTCGGGAATCCTTTGGGAGGACTCGGGGACTCGTCAGCCTATGTTGGGTGTCGTCATGTCGGTTGAAGCCATGGAGGTCGATGAGCCTGAACTCGGAACTCGTCCGGTACCGACATGGGCCCAACCCATCATGACATTTATGTTGGATGGCACCCTACCGAGTGATGAGATCTCGGCCAGGCAGATACAGAGACGATCCAAGTCTTTCACCATCATCAACCGAGAGTTATACAAGAGAAGCGTGACCACCGTTCTCCAGCGGTGTGTCGAACCAGAAGAAGGAGAAAAGATCCTCCGAGATATCCATCAGGGAGAATGCGGTCATCACGCTTCTTCCCGAGCCATTGTGGCCAAAGCATTCCGATATGGGTTTTACTGGCCGAGTGCTCTGCAGCAGGCAGAGGACATAGTCCGGAAGTGTGAAGGATGTCAAAGATTTGCAAACAAGATTCATATGCCGGCGTCTGCACTCAAGACTATCCCCATCACTTGGCCCTTTGCGGTGTGGTGTTTGGATATGGTAGGACCGTTTAAACCGGCCCGAGGTAACATGACCCACATATTGGTGATGGTGGACAAGTTCACCAAGTGGATCGAGGTGAAACCAATAAGAAAGTGTGACGGCCGTACAGCTGTGTCGTTCTTAAAGGATATTATCCTGAGATATGGGCACCCACACAGCATCATCACTGATAACGGCACAAATTTTGCCGAGGGAGACTTTGCTCGGTTTTGCCAAGAAAAGAGAATCCGACTCGACCTGGCGTCGGTCGCCCATCCGCAATCGAATGGACAAGTGGAAAGATCAAACGCTCTGGTCTTATCCGGCATAAAACCCCGGCTAATCGAGCCACTGTTACGTGCTCCGGGGTGCTGGCTGGACGAGATCCCGGCAGTACTGTGGAGTCTGCGGACTACACCGAATCGCTCGACCGGCTATACGCCATTCTTCCTGGTCTACGGAGCAGAGGCAGTTCTGCCAACCGACATAGAGCACGACTCGCTGAGAGTTGCTTTATATACCGAGTCAGAGGCAAGAGAAGCCTGAGAGAACGATGTCGACTTGCTCGAAGAAGCGCGAGAGTTGGCGTTGTCCAAATCAGCGATATACCAGCAAAATCTCCGACGTTACCACAGTCGGAAGGTGAATCCTCGCAAGTTCCGAGAAGGAGACCTCGTGCTTAGGCTTGTGCAGCGCACGGCCGGGATGCATAAGCTATCACCTCCGTGGGAGGGACCGTTTATCGTGAGCAAAGCTTTGAACAATGATGCCTACTATCTTATAGATGCTCAGAAACAGGTGAAGAACAGGATGGACCGATCTGGAGAGGAGACCAAACGCCCTTGGAATGTAGCTCTTCTCCGCCCCTTCTACTCTTAAGGACCTACTGTATGTATCTCGAAACTAAGAAATGAAATGTCGGCACCCCGAGAAGAGACTCGGGGACTGCCTTGTTGAACAAATCTGTGTTTTATCCTTGTATTTATTTCCTTATGTCGGATGGCTCTAAAAACCGTATCACCATGTCTGTAAGTATTGTGTGCTGTGTTCTTGCGATCTTGTGACTCGACTGCCTGACACCGAGAAAGGTAGGCAAGAGCAAAGGTTACCAGGCGCAGTACACAAGAAAACCGACTCGGGGACTCGGTCCAGGAGCGATTCGGTTTCCTTTTTTAGATAATGTGTTTGTGTTGAATGGCTCTAAAAACTATGTCGCCATGATGGTGAGTATTGTATGCTGTACTGGTGATCTTGTGACTCGACTGCTTGACACCGAGAAAGGTAGGCAAGAGCAAAGGTTACTCGGTGCAGTACACAAGAAAACCGACTCGGGGACTCGGTCCAGGAGCGATTCGGTTTCCTTTTAATAACCTTATGTCGGATGGCCTTGGCTATTTGCCCAAGTTTCTAAGTACTGTATGCTGTACAACGGTCGTTTTGTGACTCGACTGCCTGACACCAAGAATGGTAGGCAAGAGCAGAGATGGCAGAAGTATAGTAAACAAGAAATTGAACTCGGGGACTCGGTTCAGTGTGATCCGGCATACGGCTAAACTTGTTAAAACTTGCAAAGTAAAAAAGGTCAAGTAGCAACCATAAAAAGTGCAAGGTATATATTACATCTGCACCCGGCATTCCGGGGATTTAACGAGTCGAGTTTTTTCTGAAAAGTTCAGGCAGCAGCATCCGAGGTTTTTTGTGCAGAAGGAGAGGCTGGAGTCTCGGCTGCGGTTTCCTCGGCGGTGGACCCGGTAGCAGTGCCGGTGGCTGACTCGGGCGGAGCGTCTGCTGCGATCTCTTCGTCGACGGCCTCGTCTTCGTCTTCTCCTTCGTCTCCTTCAACCGGGATCTCCTCGGATTGGGGAACCCGGTCGCCAGCGACAAAGGAGTGCACCGGGGCGTACTGGATGAGAGCATGGGCAAAGTCTTGACGACGCCGGATGTGATCCGGATCAGTGAGCCACTTTGACCTGTCGCGCAGGGTCTGGAGCTTGTCGAGATCGAGCCCTTCGTACCAGGACAGCACGTACATCATCGCTTCATCCGCTCCGACTCGGGCGGCGGACGAACGCCAGTCATCAAGCCTTGCCTCGGAGGCCAGCAGGCACGTGGCCAGCTCGTCAACAACCAGAGGGGCTTCACTCCCGGGCCAGAGGACGTTGTATGCTCGGATGGCAGCAGTGAGGAGGTTCATCCCGATTAATCTCATCGGCCCCAAGCGAGCCTTCAGCGCCACCAGGTGGGTGTCCATATCCCACTCGGCCGAGATAGGGCCACCTAGGATCTTCTCGAACCGGTGCTCGTTCGCGCTCTTGTCCGCGGCGGCCTTGGTATGTGGGAAGCGTTCTGAGTAGGGAATGGCTGGCGCCGAAATAAGTTACAGATGAAGAAAGATGAAAGAAGGAATAAAGGCAGAAGGGAAGAGAGCTTACTGTCCATCTCGGAGTTTATCTTGGAGATGTCCACCAGCCACTGTGCGATCTTGGCCTGCAAAGTTTGAAGCTCGCTCTTGGCCGAGGTAGCCTCAGACTGGGATTCGGCAAGCGACTCCTGGAGTTTCCGGGTTTCCTCGACTCGGAGCCGCTTTTCCTCGGTAGCGCTCCTTTCCGACTCGGCAGGCTCGACTCCGAGTTAGCTCCAGCTCGGCCTTCAGCCGGGATATCTCCTCCTGATTTTCTTTAGCTCGGCCTGGTGAGCAAGCTCGCGCTCCTTATGTGCGGCTGTGCCGAGGTAGCAAGTGTTAGAAGGAGCAGATTGATGCAAGTGCAAATTGAAAGGGCAAGGTGTGGCTTACACTCGGTTTCCGAGATCCGTTTCTCCAAGCCTTCAACCTTGAGCGCCGAGTCAGCTACTTGGTCCAGCTTGGCTCGCAGCAACTTATGTTTATCGGAGAGGCTTTTGTGGGCCAGCAGAAGTTTGCGGTGCACATGGGTGCGCTTGGTCATACAAATCTGAAAAGAAGAGATATTAATATTATTGATAAAGATTCAGCCCGAGTTATCTTTACTCAGCCGAGTTTCAGTCACTCGACCGAATCTCGGGGACTGGGGATGGATAATATGTAAATTAAAGGAAAATAAACCGAGTTATATTTACTCGGCATAGCTTACCGCGGCTGCTTGGTCGGCTGCGAAAAGGGCAGATTTTACTGCGGCCATCTTTTGGCCAACCAGACTCGGACTCGCCGGATGTTCAGAGAGGATTTGGCTCGCGGGTGGCCTCGAGCTCACTTCGCCCATGTCGGCAGGCATTCCACTCCGTGTTGTAGTGCTCGAGGGAGCCAAGGCTTTTTCCGCTGTCGGTTCGTACCGGGGCATGCACCCAGTCAGTGGTATGTGTACTGGTTAATAACACTGGGGGTGTCCCGCGGCTCGCTGGCACCACCAGCTGTCGCTCCGGATTAGCCGACACCGTCGTCACCAGTGCCTTTCCGGTTGTTTCCCCAGTTGCAGGAACTGGAGCCTTGGATGTTTGTGGCCGTGGCTGCGGTTGTGCCGGTGCCGGCGTTGGCTTGGTCGTCGGTTGTGTCGGTGGAGGTGTTGGCTTGGCCGTGGATGTCGATGTGGATTTCGACTTAGATGTCGATGGCCGTGGTGGTTGTGTCGGAGCGGGCTGTTGCTGCGGTCGCGGCTTGTGCTGTTGCTGTTGTGGCTGTTGCTGTTGCTGTTGAGGCTGTTGCTGCTGCTGTTGCTGCTGCTGTTGCTGCTGCTGTTGCTGCTGCTGTTGCTGTTGCTGTTGCTGTGCTGTTGCGGTTGTGGCGGTGCTTGCCGCGTCTGACTCGGATGGGCCGAATCTTCTGAAGCCGCAATTTTCTCTGTTTCGGGGGCCGACGTGCTGGCCCCGAGATTCTTGGATAGGTCGGTCGCCACCGACTCGGTGTCTCCGGTCCCGGATCCCGGAACTGTTGGAGGCACTATCGGGCTGGTCCGTGGCGGACTCGGCAGCCTTGTGTCGTCCGGCCGAGGTGGAGTCGGAGTCCTGACAGGATCCGAGTCAGTGGGCTCGGTTGGAATCTCCAGAGGGGCGGAGCTGCAAGGCAAAACAGCAGGGTATGTCATCAGAGGGAGAAAAGTGAATACGGCTAAGCATATAAGGTTACATCGGTGAAAGGGGAGTCTTACCCCCTAGTGACTGGGCGCTCGCGGCGCTTCGCCGCAGTCTTTGCCCGCCGCTGCTTCTTCGCGGGAGCGCCGGATGTTCCGGCACCGGCGGTCGCTGCTGCTGGGCGTTTCCGAACCGCGCCCTTGGGTCCCGTGGCGAGGGGCTCCACCTCAAGCACCTGGTCGTCCGCGTCAGCTGGGGGCGAGGGCACCGGGTAAGCAAACGAAACCGGGAGAGGATCTTCTACCTCTAGAATCCGACAGTCGTCATCATCATCATCTGACCAATCTCGGGCGCGAGCCTTACCGGTGACAGGAACTGTGCCGACATCAGGGATCGGCATGTTGTCGTCGTTATCCGGGTCCACCGAGTCAGCCTCGACCCGGTCTGGACCCCATTTGGCAGCCGGATCCCGGCCGTCCTCCTTCTTTTGCCGCTCGAATCTCTGAACAATGGAAACGGAGAAAGATTAAGGCCGAGTATAAAAAGGGAACCGACTTAAAAATTTATGTCGGTAGGAAAGTTATGTCGGTGCAAGTCGTTTACCTGGGGCGGAAGGTTGTTCCGGCTGTAAGGTTCTATTCCCCACTCCCACTCCTCCGTCATCCTCGTCCGAGCTATGGCCTTGACCCGCTGCCGGATCTGGGCCTTGGTCAGCTCGACCGTGCTTGTCCGAGTCGGGTCAAGAGGGCCACTCATGTGGCAAATCTTGTGGACTCGGCGCTGAAGAGGTGAGACCCGGCGGCTGATGAATGTCGCCAACAGATCGTCGGCAGTTAACCCTTCTGCTCGGAGCTGTCCCACGACTTCGTGGATCTGGTTGACCTCGGGCCTCTTTGTCGGTTGGATTGTACCCCCAGTTGAGCTGCGCTGTGGGGGGGCCGATGACGAAATCCGGCAAGGTTGATCTTGTCGATGTCGGTCGAGTTCTTCACGTAGAAGAAGGAGCGCTGCCATTTCCGGCATGACTCCAGGCCGTTGATCCGGGGGAAGATGGAGCCGCGCCGAGGCGTGACCGTGGCGGCCCCACACTGGGTCATCACCTTGGGAGCTGTCGGGTCGGCAGGATTCGGAATAACTTGCTTCCGGAATCCGAAGTACTTGGACCATGCGCGGACGCTGGCCTTGAGACCGAGATAACCCTCGGCGAAGGAGGCGAAGGAGGATAAGGTGGTGATGGCGTTGGCCGGTAGGTGGTGAGGCTGGAGACCGAAACTATCGAGGAAGTTTCGGAAGAACACACTGGCGGGTAGTCCGAATCCCCGCTCGAAGTGCGCGACGAAGACGACTCGTTCGCCCTCCTTGAGACTCGGCGTGGTCTCGGTGCCGGGCATTCGGCACTCAACTCCGGGCGGGATCCGTCGCGTCCGGACCAACCAGTCTATCTCGGCTCGTCCGACATCAGAGCCTTCCCAGGAGGCCCGAGTAGATCCCTCCACGGTGGTTTCCTCAACCGAGTCAATCACCTCGAGGGCGGCGTCGTCCGACATCTTGATGGGAGATTACCGAGATCTGCAAACAAAGGGTTCACCGGCGGTGAGCGAGATGTGCCATAATGCAAACGGAAAGAAAAGAGGAAAATATGCGAAGAGACGAGCAAATGCTAGATCCAAAGGAGAGGAAGAGAGGAAGGAAAGAGGTGCCGTGGCGGCTAACCCGCCGGCGGCGCACCGCGACCACGGCCGCGAGGTCACCGGCGGCGCGCGATGCGTCGCCGCGGTGAAGAACAAGAACAAGAACAGGGCGAAGAAACAGAGGAAGAAGAAGGACAGAGAGAAAGAGAAAAAAAAACGTACCGCTGGGATGTGCTTATGCGGCGGTGGCGAGGAAGGCAACCGCAGCGTTCTGCGCGTTGTCCGGTGGCGGCTCGTCGGCGTGTATGAATCCGTGCGGCGGCGACGGGCTCTGTGCTCTGCGTGCGCTGGAGAAGGAGGAGAGCAAGGAGGCAAGGAAGAAGATGAATGAGCGCGAGGGAGAGAGCCGTATCCTCTCCCTACTATTTATGGGCGGCGGAGAAGATCGTGCGTTCGGGAGTTACTGCGCACGATCTCGTAACGGACGAAGGATTACCACCCCACGATCCATGGCACGATCCCCGTTGCGACTTAACCGCCGCAGGATCGGCCACACGAGAGGCCACAGAATGCCAACGGTCTAAGAATGGCACACGTGATCGGGCAGGACCCGAGGAGACGCGGGCGGTGTGGTCCCACCACACTTGATTGTGGGCGTGAGCACAGTCTCCGAGGCGACTAGCATGACGCAAGTGGCGTGCGTGCCTGTGGCGCGTCCATCCGTGCACGATAATCGAGGCGTTGGGCAGGGATGCTCTGCCACATAGCGGACCGATGACTCGGAGGAGCTAAGGGATTTTCCCTGTAAGTCGGAATGATCCGACATAAGGTGATATATCAAGTAGGGTTACAAAGTGCTTTCCGACATATGATTTTCGCCGGCATAGGTTATGTCGGAGATCAGTTAAGGATGCTGGTTTTTCGGGTAAACCTGCCGTGGCCCTTCAACCAAGGCTGCAGGACCGCGCCAGCTTCGGGGACTAATGTCGGGGGGCAACCCCCGAATAGGGGCAAGGTGCCGATATAAGGGTTGACTCGGAGTTGACCGGATCACAGAAACCGACATAACTGTACCGGCTTACTCGGAGTTGGCCGAGTCATGGTTAACCGACATATGGTTATGTCGGATCATGTAAGTTATATGTCGGATTGTTCTTTGTTCTTCTTGTGTGCAGGGCAGGCGAAACCGAGTTACTTGGAATTCGGCATGCCTGTGCCGGATAAGGAAGCTTACTCGGGCCATGGTCAAGGCGCAGGTCTTGTCCCTACAATCACGGGTCAGGACGCAGAACCACTTGCACGATGGGACGAGGCCACTTGACCAGAGTGATTGACCTCCATGCTGCTGACCGAAGCGGTACCCGGGAGCAGTGTGTTGGAGGAGACAGATGGGACGTGCCACGGCGCGGTGACGGAAGCGGTCAGAGGACCGGGCGTGGCTACAGTTCGGACTACGCCAGCACTGATGTCAGCCCTAACTTGTGCCCTGGGTTTCCCTTTATAAGGAGCACCAGGGGCTCCTCTTACGGGGACGCATGCACGCGTACTTACCTTACGCTCCCGCATTGTCTCATTTCTTTCATAGGCGGTAGAGAGCTAGAGAGCACCGCCGAGACTCGGTTGGAGGCCAAGATCGTGTTGTTCTTCAATCCGGCTCGAGGAGCAAGCTTGTAAGCAGGTTGTAATCCACCTATAAATCAAGTAGACAGGCAGGAGTAGGGGTGTTATCTCCTCACGAGAGCCCCGAACCTGGGTAAAACCGTGTGAGTGTGTGCGAGTTGTGTTCTTCGTGCGCGTGTTCGTGTGCGCAAGCCCTCCCCGGGTGCCTCCAGCGTCCATCGGCCCCACAAATCAAGCCATCTCATGGCATCTGCCGTGACACCACCACGACAATTTGAGTTCAAAAAGATTCCATAAGAGCCTATTTGATATTTTAACCTTAAGGTGTCAATTATGCAAATATGCAATATTTGAATTTATTTCATAGTGAAGTATTTTGGAAATGGTTGCAAAGTATTCAAATGGGTTTTCTGTTTTACAAAATTTATTTGAATCAAATTGGAGCCCTATTCCAAAATCTGTTTTTGAAAACAGCAAAAAGAAAAGAGTTTGTCAAAAAAAAATGAAGAGAGGCCAACTGGGCCGAAACCCAGCCAGCAGCCCAACTCTCTTCTGCATCCCCCTTGCGCGCGCGCCCCGCAGCGGCCCAGCCCGCCTCCCTTCCTCTCTCCCGCTGCCAGCCCGGTCCCACCTGTCGGTCGTCTTCCTCCCCCCGAAATCACGCGCGCGTCCATGGCAACCCGACAGCCGGCGATCCCCTCATCAATCCGAGCCATAAAGGCCAAGATTGACGCGGCCATCCCCTGCTACAAGTAGCCCTCGCCGCCCTCTTCTTTTTGCCCCCGAAAACCTAGCTCGAGAGCCACCAGGCTGCACGCACACCACCCACGAGCTACGCCACCCGCCGCCGGCAAAACCTCCATTTCCGGTGACCTACGGCGACCCCGTGCCCTATTACCTCTCTCTTTCTCTTTCTTTTTACCTTGCACACCTCTGTGACCTACTGCGCCATTGTTTTGTGCCTCAGATCGACGTGTGCATCCAGGCCCGACGACCACCGCTCGCGGAAGCGACTCCGACGAGCAATCTCCGACGAGACCGAGCGTCCTCGATGCCGCCGTCTCGCCATCGACTCCGCACCGACGCCCTGCATCTCTCGGTAAGAAAAGCACCCTCCCTTTCTCTCTGTTTTCGCCGGAACACGCGATGCCCGTGGTGTCGCCGCCGCGTTCTGGCTCACCGGAGCAACTCCGGCCACCACTCCGAAACCCTAGTATTTCCAGCCATCGGATCTGTTTTAAACGGCCGCGATTAGATCATTTAAACCGAACCGGTATCTTCTATTTAGGACCATTAGATCCAGATCCAACGACCCAGGAGCAGGTCGAGTCAGCGCACCCGTGGCAGCCCAGTCAGCACCCCCAGCCAATCAGAAGCCGCCAAGTCAGATCCAGTCAGCGCCAGCGTGGAGAAGAATTTTCTGGATTTATTTTAATCTGTCTGTTTTGCAGAAAAACCCCTGCACCTTAGTTTTATCATATCTTTTTATCATTTGGGCCAAATTCAAATATTTTTATATATTTGAAATCCTTAGAACTTGTAGAATCTTTCTAACGTTTTCTTTTTCTGTTTTGCCAAGTTTAAATTTATTTGAATTTCAAACATGAAATTTGAGTAAATTTGGCATAACTTTAGTTTAAAAATAGCTTTTTGAGTAAATCCAATTGGGTTAGTTTAGGTTTGAAGCCCTCTGTCCAGAGAGACCAATCCCATATTTTTGTAGTTAATTTTTTTTAACAGTAGTATTTATTTTGTGTTTATTCCCTTTTTGGGAATTGCTTTATGTTGTTATTATACTAAAAATTGTTTTAATTGCATTTTGACTCCATGCATGTTTCTAAAAATCAGAAAACAATAGTTAGTATTTGACTTGTGATTTTATATGCATTTCATGCATAGCATACTTTTGTTGTATTATTATTATTTTTGTATGATTATTGTTGTTTTGTTTGTTTATGTGTGGCTTGTTTATTTTATTAGTTTATTCGGAGAGTCACGAAGACTTTGGTGGTTGCTACTCCTGCCACTCCTGTTGCCAAGGCAAGTGGCACACTCATGAAATTCCTATTATTTTGATATATGCATTGTGGTAGCTTTTACTTAGAAAATTTGCATGATAGGTTATTAGTATTACTATGCTATGCTAGACCTGTTTAGTATTACCCTAGAATATTCCTAAGTGTCTAGTACCTATATGATAACTTAGTAGAATAGGTAAATGCTATGCTATGTGTTTTGTATCAAAAGCTAATGAAAATTCTACTAAGTTAATAAACTACCTGGGTGGGTGGTTGGAATAAAGCAATTCCCCATATACGGGAGGATGAATTGTAGAAGAGGGTGATTCCCTATTTTGGGAGGAAGGATCATACGTGGTCCCCTGACTTAGGAGGATGAATCGCACTTGCGGAAAGCCACCCAGGATCAAAGGGATATGAAGTTACTCCAAGTGAAGATTGCTTCCAGTGCAGCCATTAGTCATATGGGCTCTGTCTTGATCAACTAAGTTGCATGGACTCATCCTGGCTTGACAGGTGGTGGTAGAGGTTTGTAGGTGGAGCGCGTCAGGCCAGCATGGGGTGGAAAAATGCTTCTGAAAGATCTCGTCTTAACCTTCTTCTTTTCCCCGAAACACCAATGGAGTGTGAGGGATAGTTTGGGTTGGTTAAGTCTAATGGTGAAAGTGCACAACCTCTGCAGAGTGTCAAACTAAGTACTTAGCCGTGTCCCCGGTTACGGACAATTCTGAGCAAGCTGGACAAGGACGTCAACGGAGGATCTCATCATTCTAATTTCTCTAAGTTAAAATTTGGATGGGTGAACAAGGGTAGATGAGACGGTGGTTTTCATGCCTTGAAAGTCTCGTATAGATGAAAAGTTTTATAAAGAGTTAGGAAAAAGTTGGCTTTCCGCAAAATTAGCCTTCAAACTCCACAAGCCAAATATGCATATAGGTTATTAGAGTTTTCCTCTATGAGTCCACAAAGTGTCACTTGCCAGATCCATTTTATGGTTCTGACCCGCCTTGTTGATATCTTTTTATCAGGTTGTTCTGACGAAGAGTGAGGTTTCGTTAAGGGTTTCGAGTCTGCAACCAACATGTTTCGCCTGTGGCTACATGAAGATTGGGACTCCATGCAATAATATTTAGTCTTCCGCTGTTATTTTTATTTATGCTAGCTTCGAGCTATGCAAAGTTGTAATGGATTATTTTAAGTCTGGATCATTTGTGTAATAAATTGATACAATGTTATGGTATTCATCGTAAACTGTGTGTGCAAACGATTCGATCCAGGGATTTGCACTATACACAGAGATCTTGCCTATTTTAAGTGCAGGTCCGCTACAGATGGTATCAGAGCACTGTGTTGCCTGTAGGTTCAAAACCCTAGGTTTGGAATAGAAATAAGAAAGCCCATAGGACTAAAAGCTAATTTCTATTCATCCAAAAACTTTCTAATGTCATTCTTGTAAACATCTTGTCTAAGTTGCTTTCTAAGTAATTTCTCTTGTTTTAGATGACCACCCTCATGGAAGCCATCAAGAAAGGACCAGTGATGACCATGACTCTACAGTGTGAGACTGAGTTTCCAAGAGAACTCAAGGATAGCATGAAGAGCTTGGCATTTGAAAGAGAAGCTGTATACAAAGGATTTCCTTTCATGGGTGAAGGTCAAGAATACTGGTGGGTGCAACTCCATTTGTACAAGAGCAAAGACGACGACCACAAGACAGAAGGATGCTGCATGTTCACCAACCCAATACTTCACACAACTTTCTTTGATTCAGCAAGAAGTGCAGCATGGGAGGCCATCGAGTACCTTGGAGCAAGACTTCATTTTAGACTTCACAACACCCAGAAGTTCCTTGACGAACTCAAGAAAATCGGTGAAGAACTCGATGCACTCAAGAAGGAGATAGATTAGACCACCATTTCATTAGAATAACAACCCCGATGGTGTACTGACCTACCAACTTGTGGTATGGCAGTACTGCCGCTTTTGGTTTTTCAAAACCTTGGTGTGTTCTTCCCTTCCAAACGACTAGTTCGTTTCTATCAAAAAGTTGGTGTTGAACTTTTGATTGATTGTTGTCATTGGTGTTACATATTTGTATGGGTAGGAGTATTTCTCATAGATCTGTCTATCTTTTTGCTCATCTATGCTAAAACCCACAGATGCCTCCTCGACGTGATCCCAACAACAACAACAACACCGATGCCATGCTTCAACAGATGATCGCAGCGCAGACTCAGCTGATGACTATGATGGCTCAATTCATGGCAAATCAGAATGCGCCGCCACCACCACCTCCACCACCGCCACCACCACCTCCTCCATAGGAAAGACAGGCTTGAAAGATTTCTGAAGTTAAGACCTAACAAGTTCTCTAATGCAACTGAGCCTATTGTGGCAGATGATTGGTTGCGCTCTGTACACAAGGATCTGGTGACTTGTGAGTGCACCGAAGCTGAGAAAGTGAGATTCACCGCTCATCTATTGGAGGGACCAGCAGCTCAATGGTGGGAAACTTATCAAATCACCCACCCTCTGAATAGCTTCACTTGGGAAACATTCAAGGAAGGCTTTCGTAATGCCCATATCTCTTCAGGCATTATGAACTTGAAGAAGGAAGAATTCCGAAGCCTGAGACAGGGAAACAGGTCACTCAAGGAGTATATGGACGACTTCTACTCGTTGTCTCGTTATGCTCCTGAAGACATTGACACTGATGCTAAGAGGAAGGAAAAATTCCTCAAGGGACTGTGTGACGAGTTGAAAATTCCATTGACAGTCGCATATGCCCCAAACTATCAGGCTCTGCTAGACCAAGCGATCACATTGGAGGATAATATCAAGAAAGCAGAGAACAGGAAGAGGAAGCATAGTGGCAGTAAGTACAACTCAGAAGCTGCTCAGAAGAAGCCACATTATCATGAGAACAATGGAGGGCACCACAACCACAAGTATGGGAGTGGGCACAATCACAATGGCCATAATCATAATAATGGAAGCAATGGTGGAAATGGTGAATACAAGAACAATAGTCACAATGGTCAGAATCACAATCACCCCGCAGGCAAGAAGGACCTTAGTCACATAAAGTGCTATAAGTGCAAGCAGATGGGACACTATTCCAGCGACTGTCCCGAAAAGAAGACTGAGGAAGCTGCCAAGCCAAACCCTTTTGATAAGGGATATGTGAACCATGTCCACCTGGAAGGAGCCTACAATGAGCCTGGTATGGAAAATGGTACATTCTATTCAAGCTTTCAGTTTGAAGTCTGACATTTTAAACTACCAACAAAAATTTCTTTTAAGGGTGGTAGCCCACCCAGTTGTCAAAACCCAGAATTTTCAAACCCATTCTTCTAGCCTTTTTGAATCTCGGGACGAGATTCCTTTTAAGGGTGGTAGTATGTAACATCCCAAGATTTTCAAATTTTTGAAAAATCAGAAAAATCAAAAACTTTTTGAAAAATTATAAATATTTTGTTTTGGAAATCCAAAATCATGCATGCATGCATCATTCTCTTGCTTGATTGCATTTAATTTTTCCAAAGATGGAATTCTATTTCCACTTTAAACCCTATTTGAAAAATGTCATATAGGGCCTGTTAGGCTCTATATAATAATTTTGGTTTCTATGATTTTATTTTGACTTTGGAAAAATATCACCAATTAACTTTTAAAATGCCAAAGGTATTTGGGGTAATTTATTTTGGGTAAAAATAAAAAATGAGTTTATCATGGTTTATACTACATGATACTACTTATATTATTTTTCTGGTTTTTATTTGAGTTCAAAAAGATTCCATAAGAGCCTATTTGATATTTTAACCTTAAGGTGTCAATTATGCAAATATGCAATATTTGAATTTATTTCATAGTGAAGTATTTTGGAAATGGTTGCAAAGTATTCAAATGGGTTATTCTGTTTTACAAAATTTATTTGAATAAAATTGGAGCCCTATTTCAAAATTTGTTTTTGAAAACAGCAAAAAGAAAAGAGTTTGTCAAAAAAAAAATGAAGAGAGGCCAACTGGGCCGAAACCCAGCCAGCAGCCCAACTCTCTTCTGCATCCCCCTTGCGCGCGCGCCCCGCAGCGGCCCAGCCCGCCTCCCTTCCTCTCTCCCGCTGCCAGCCCGGTCCCACCTGTCGGTCGTCTTCCTCCCCCCCGAAATCACGCGCGCGTCCATGGCAACCCGACAGCCGGCGATCCCCTCATCAATCCGAGCCATAAAGGCCAAGATTGACGTGGCCATCCCCTGCTACAAGTAGCCCTCGCCGCCCTCTTCTTTTTGCCCCCAAAAACCTAGCTCGAGAGCCACCAGGCTGCACGCACACCACCCACGAGCTACGCCACCCGCCGCCGGCAAAACCTCCATTTCCGGTGACCTACGGCGACCCCGTGCCCTATTACCTCTCTCTTTCTCTTTCTTTTTACCTTGCACACCTCTGTGACCTACTGCGCCATTGTTTTGTGCCTCAGATCGACGTGTGCATCCAGGCCCGACGACCACCGCTCGCGGAAGCGACTCCGACGAGCAATCTCCGACGAGACCGAGCGTCCTCGACGCCGCCGTCTCGCCATCGACTCCGCACCGACGCCCTGCATCTCTCGGTAAGAAAAGCCCCCTCCCTGTCTCTCTGTTTTCGTCGGAACACGCGATGCCCGTGGTGTCGCCGCCGCGTTCTGGCTCACCGGAGCAACTCCGGCCGCCACTCCGAAACCCTAGTATTTCCAGCCATCGGATCTGTTTTAAACGGCCGCGATTAGATCATTTAAACCGAACCGGTATCTTCTGTTTAGGAGCATTAGATCCAGATCCAACGACCCAGGAGCAGGTCGAGTCAGCGCACCCGTGGCAGCCCAGTCAGCACCCCCAGCCAATCAGAAGCCGCCAAGTCAGATCCAGTCAGCGCCAGCGTGGAGAAGAATTTTCTGGATTTATTTTAATCTGTCTGTTTTGCAGAAAAACCCCTGCACCTTAGTTTTATCATATCTTTTTATCCTTTGGGCCAAATTCAAATATTCTTATATATTTGAAATCCTTAGAACTTGTAGAATCTTTCTGACGTTTTATTTTTCTGTTTTGCCAAGTTTAAATTTATTTGAATTTCAAACATGAAATTTGAGTAAATTGGCATAACTTTAGTTTAAAAATAGCTTTTTGAGTAAATCCAATTGGGTTAGTTTAGTTTTGAAGCCCTCTGTCCAGAGAGACCAATCCCATATTTTTGTAGTTAATTTTTTTAACAGTAGTATTTATTTTGTGTTTATTCCCTTTTTGGGAATTGCTTTATGTTGTTATTATACTAAAAATTGTTTTAATTGCATTTTGACTCCATGCATGTTTCTAAAAATCAGAAAACAATAGTTAGTATTTGACTTGTGATTTTATATGCATTTCATGCATAGCATACTTTTGTTGTATTGTTATTATTTTTGTATGATTATTGTTGTTTTGTTTGTTTATGTGTGGCTTGTTTATTTTATTAGTTTATTCGGAGAGTCACGAAGACTTTGGTGGTTGCTACTCCTGCCACTCCTGTTGCCAAGGCAAGTGGCACATTCATGAATTTCCTACTATTTTGACTATATGCATTGTGGTAGCTTTTACTTAGAAAATTTGCATGATAGGTTATTAGTATTACTATGCTATGCTAGACCTGTTTAGTATTACCCTAGAATATTCCTAAGTGTCTAGTACCTATATGATAACTTAGTAGAATAGGTAAATGCTATGCTATGTGTTTTGTATCAAAAGCTAATGAAAATTCTACTAAGTTAATAAACTACCTGGGTGGGTGGTTGGAATAAAGCAATTCCCCATATACGGGAGGATGAATTGTAGAAGAGGGTGATTCCCTATTTTGGGAGGAAGGATCATACGTGGTCCCCTGACTTAGGAGGATGAATCGCACTTGCGGAAAGCCACCCAGGATCAAAGGGATATGAAGTTACTCCAAGTGAAGATTGCTTCCAGTGCAGCCATTAGTCATATGGGCTCTGTCTTGATCAACTAAGTTGCATGGACTCATCCTGGCTTGACAGGTGGTGGTAGAGGTTTGTAGGTGGAGCGCGTCAGGCCAGCATGGGGTGGAAAATGCTTCTGAAAGATCTCGTCTTAACCTTCTTCTTTTCCCCGAAACACCAATGGAGTGTGAGGGATAGTTTGGGTTGGTTAAGTCTAATGGTGAAAGTGCACAACCTCTGCAGAGTGTCAAACTAAGTACTTAGCCGTGTCCCCGGTTACGGACAATTCTGAGCAAGCTGGACAAGGACGTCAACGGAGGATCTCATCATTCTAATTTCTCTAAGTTAAAATTTGGATGGGTGAACAAGGGTAGATGAGACGGTGGTTTTCATGCCTTGAAAGTCTCGTATAGATGAAAAGTTTTATAAAGAGTTAGGAAAAAGTTGGCTTTCCGCAAAATTAGCCTTCAAACTCCACAAGCCAAATATGCATATAGGTTATTAGAGTTTTCCTCTATGAGTCCACAAAGTGTCACTTGCCAGATCCATTTTATGGTTCTGACCCAGCCTTGTTGATATCTTTTTATCAGGTTGTTCTGACGAAGAGTGAGGTTTCGTTAAGGGTTTCGAGTCTGCAACCAACATGTTTCGCCTGTGGCTACATGAAGATTGGGACTCCATGCAATAATATTTAGTCTTCCGCTGTTATTTTTATTTATGCTAGCTTCGAGCTATGCAAAGTTGTAATGGATTATTTTAAGTCTGGATCATTTGTGTAATAAATTGATACAATGTTATGGTATTCATCGTAAACTGTGTGTGCAAACGATTCGATCCAGGGATTTGCACTATACACAGGGATCTTGCCTATTTTTAAGTGCAGGTCCGCTACAGATGGTATCAGAGCACTGTGTTGCCTGTAGGTTCAAAACCCTAGGTTTGGAATAGAAATAAGAAAGCCCATAGGACTAAAAGCTAATTTCTATTCATCCAAAAACTTTCTAATGTCATTCTTGTAAACATCTTGTCTAAGTTGCTTTCTAAGTAATTTCTCTTGTTTTAGATGACCACCCTCATGGAAGCCATCAAGAAAGGACCAGTGATGACCATGACTCTACAGTGTGAGACTGAGTTTCCAAGAGAACTCAAGGATAGCATGAAGAGCTTGGCATTTGAAAGAGAAGCTGTATACAAAGGATTTCCTTTCATGGGTGAAGGTCAAGAATACTGGTGGGTGCAACTCCATTTGTACAAGAGCAAAGACGACGACCACAAGACAGAAGGATGCTGCATGTTCACCAACCCAATACTTCACACAACTTTCTTTGATTCAGCAAGAAGTGCAGCATGGGAGGCCATCGAGTACCTTGGAGCAAGACTTCATTTTAGACTTCACAACACCCAGAAGTTCCTTGACGAACTCAAGAAAATCGGTGAAGAACTCGATGCACTCAAGAAGGAGATAGATTAGACCACCATTTCATTAGAATAACAACCCCGATGGTGTACTGACCTACCAACTTGTGGTATGGCAGTACTGCCGCTTTTGGTTTTTCAAAACCTTGGTGTGTTCTTCCCTTCCAAACGACTAGTTCGTTTCTATCAAAAAGTTGGTGTTGAACTTTTGATTGATTGTTGTCATTGGTGTTACATATTTGTATGGGTAGGAGTATTTCTCATAGATCTGTCTATCTTTTTGCTCATCTATGCTAAAACCCACAGATGCCTCCTCGACGTGATCCCAACAACAACAACAACACCGATGCCATGCTTCAACAGATGATCGCAGCGCAGACTCAGCTGATGACTATGATGGCTCAATTCATGGCAAATCAGAATGCGCCGCCACCACCACCTCCACCACCGCCACCACCACCTCCTCCATAGGAAAGACAGGCTTGAAAGATTTCTGAAGTTAAGACCTAACAAGTTCTCTAATGCAACTGAGCCTATTGTGGCAGATGATTGGTTGCGCTCTGTACACAAGGATCTGGTGACTTGTTAGTGCACCGAAGCTGAGAAAGTGAGATTCACCGCTCATCTATTGGAGGGACCAGCAGCTCAATGGTGGGAAACTTATCAAATCACCCACCCTCTGAATAGCTTCACTTGGGAAACATTCAAGGAAGGCTTTCGTAATGCCCATATCTCTTCAGGCATTATGAACTTGAAGAAGGAAGAATTCCGAAGCCTGAGACAGGGAAACAGGTCACTCAAGGAGTATATGGACGACTTCTACTCGTTGTCTCGTTATGCTCCTGAAGACATTGACACTGATGCTAAGAGGAAGGAAAAATTCCTCAAGGGACTGTGTGACGAGTTGAAAATTCCATTGACAGTCGCATATGCCCCAAACTATCAGGCTCTGCTAGACCAAGCGATCACATTGGAGGATAATATCAAGAAAGCAGAGAACAGGAAGAGGAAGCATAGTGGCAGTAAGTACAACTCAGAAGCTGCTCAGAAGAAGCCACATTATCATGAGAACAATGGAGGGCACCACAACCACAAGTATGGGAGTGGGCACAATCACAATGGCCATAATCATAATAATGGAAGCAATGGTGGAAATGGTGAATACAAGAACAATAGTCACAATGGTCAGAATCACAATCACCCCGCAGGCAAGAAGGACCTTAGTCACATAAAGTGCTATAAGTGCAAGCAGATGGGACACTATTCCAGCGACTGTCCCGAAAAGAAGACTGAGGAAGCTGCCAAGCCAAACCCTTTTGATAAGGGATATGTGAACCATGTCCACCTGGAAGGAGCCTACAATGAGCCTGGTATGGAAAATGGTACATTCTATTCAAGCTTTCAGTTTGAAGTCTGACATTTTAAACTACCAACAATAATTTCTTTTAAGGGTGGTAGCCCACCCAGTTGTCAAAACCCAGAATTTTCAAACCCATTCTTCTAGCCTTTTCGAATCTCGGGGACGAGATTCCTTTTAAGGGTGGTAGTATGTAACATCCCAAGATTTTCAAATTTTTGAAAAATCAGAAAAATCAAAAACTTTTTGAAAAATTATAAATATTTTGTTTTGGAAATCCAAAATCATGCATGCATGCATCATTCTCTTGCTTGATTGCATTTAATTTTTCCAAAAGATGGAATTCTATTTCCACTTTAAACCCTATTTGAAAAAATGTCATATAGGGCCTGTTAGGCTCTATATAATAATTTTGGTTTCTATGATTTTATTTTGACTTTGGAAAAATATCACCAATTAACTTTTAAAATGCCAAAGGTATTTGGGGTAATTTATTTTGGGTAAAAATAACAAAAATGAGTTTATCATGGTTTATACTACATGATACTACTTATATTATTTTTCTGGTTTTTATTTGAGTTCAAAAAGATTCCATAAGAGCCTATTTGATATTTTAACCTTAAGGTGTCAATTATGCAAATATGCAATATTTGAATTTATTTCATAGTGAAGTATTTGGAAATGGTTGCAAAGTATTCAAATGGGTTTTCTGTTTTACAAAATTTATTTGAATCAAATTGGAGCCCTATTCCAAAATCTGTTTTTGAAAACAGCAAAAGAAAAGAGTTTGTCAAAAAAAAAAAATGAAGAGAGGCCAACTGGGCCGAAACCCAGCCAGCAGCCCAACTCTCTTCTGCATCCCCCTTGCGCGCGCGCCCCGCAGCGGCCCAGCCCGCCTCCCTTCCTCTCTCCCGCTGCCAGCCCGGTCCCACCTGTCGGTCGTCTTCCTCCCCCCCGAAATCACGCGCGCGTCCATGGCAACCCGACAGCCGGCGATCCCCTCATCAATCCGAGCCATAAAGGCCAAGATTGACGCGGCCATCCCCTGCTACAAGTAGCCCTCGCCGCCCTCTTCTTTTTGCCCCCAAAAACCTAGCTTGAGAGCCACCAGGCTGCACGCACACCACCCACGAGCTACGCCACCCGCCGCCGGCAAAACCTCCATTTCCGGTGACCTACGGCGACCGCGTGCCCTATTACCTCTCTCTTTCTCTTTCTTTTTACCTTGCACACCTCTGTGACCTACTGCGCCATTGTTTTGTGCCTCAGATCGACGTGTGCATCCAGGCCCGACGACCACCACTCGCGGAAGCGACTCCGACGAGCAATCTCCGACGAGACCGAGCGTCCTCGACGCCGCCGTCTCGCCATCGACTCCGCACCGACGCCCTGCATCTCTCGGTAAGAAAAGCCCCCTCCCTTTCTCTCTGTTTTCGCCGGAACACGCGATGCCCGTGGTGTCGCCGCCGCGTTCTGGCTCACCGGAGCAACTCCGGCCGCCACTCCGAAACCCTAGTATTTCCAGCCATCGGATCTGTTTTAAACGGCCGCGATTAGATCATTTAAACCGAACCGGTATCTTCTGTTTAGGACCATTAGATCCAGATCCAACGACCCAGGAGCAGGTCGAGTCAGCGCACCCGTGGCAGCCCAGTCAGCACCCCCAGCCAATCAGAAGCCGCCAAGTCAGATCCAGTCAGCGCCAGCGTGGAGAAGAATTTTCTGGATTTATTTTAATCTGTCTGTTTTGCAGAAAAACCCCTGCACCTTAGTTTTATCATATCTTTTTATCCTTTGGGCCAAATTCAAATATTCTTATATATTTGAAATCCTTAGAACTTGTAGAATCTTTCTGACGTTTTATTTTTCTGTTTTGCCAAGTTTAAATTTATTTGAATTTCAAACATGAAATTTGAGTAAATTTGGCATAACTTTAGTTTAAAAATAGCTTTTTGAGTAAATCCAATTGGGTTAGTTTAGTTTTGAAGCCCTCTGTCCAGAGAGATCAATCCCATATTTTTGTAGTTAATTTTTTTAACATTAGTATTTATTTTGTGTTTATTCCCTTTTTGGGAATTGCTTTATGTTGTTATTATACTAAAAATTGTTTTAATTGCACTTTGACTCCATGCATGTTTCTAAAAATCAGAAAACAATAGTTAGTATTTGACTTGTGATTTTATATGCATTTCATGCATAGCATACTTTTGTTGTATTGTTATTATTTTTGTATGATTATTGTTGTTTTGTTTGTTTATGTGTGGCTTGTTTATTTTATTAGTTTATTCGGAGAGTCACGAAGACTTTGGTGGTTGCTACTCCTGCCACTCCTGTTGCCAAGGCAAGTGGCACACTCATGAAATTCCTATTATTTTGATATATGCATTGTGGTAGCTTTTACTTAGAAAATTTGCATGATAGGTTATTAGTATTACTATGCTATGCTAGACCTGTTTAGTATTACCCTAGAATATTCCTAAGTGTCTAGTACCTATATGATAACTTAGTAGAATAGGTAAATGCTATGCTATGTGTTTTGTATCAAAAGCTAATGAAAATTCTACTAAGTTAATAAACTACCTGGGTGGGTGGTTGGAATAAAGCAATTCCCCATATACGGGAGGATGAATTGTAGAAGAGGGTGATTCCCTATTTTGGGAGGAAGGATCATACGTGGTCCCCTGACTTAGGAGGATGAATCGCACTTGCGGAAAGCCACCCAGGATCAAAGGGATATGAAGTTACTCCAAGTGAAGATTGCTTCCAGTGCAGCCATTAGTCATATGGGCTCTGTCTTGATCAACTAAGTTGCATGGACTCATCCTGGCTTGACAGGTGGTGGTAGAGGTTTGTAGGTGGAGCGCGTCAGGCCAGCATGGGGTGGAAAAATGCTTCTGAAAGATCTCGTCTTAACCTTCTTCTTTTCCCCGAAACACCAATGGAGTGTGAGGGATAGTTTGGGTTGGTTAAGTCTAATGGTGAAAGTGCACAACCTCTGCAGAGTGTCAAACTAAGTACTTAGCCGTGTCCCCGGTTACGGACAATTCTGAGCAAGCTGGACAAGGACGTCAACGGAGGATCTCATCATTCTAATTTCTCTAAGTTAAAATTTGGATGGGTGAACAAGGGTAGATGAGACGGTGGTTTTCATGCCTTGAAAGTCTCGTATAGATGAAAAGTTTTATAAAGAGTTAGGAAAAAGTTGGCTTTCCGCAAAATTAGCCTTCAAACTCCACAAGCCAAATATGCATATAGGTTATTAGAGTTTTCCTCTATGAGTCCACAAAGTGTCACTTGCCAGATCCATTTTATGGTTCTGACCCAGCTTGTTGATATCTTTTATCAGGATGTTCTGACGAAGAGTGAGGTTTCGTTAAGGGTTTCGAGTCTGCAACCAACATGTTTCGCCTGTGGCTACATGAAGATTGGGACTCCATGCAATAATATTTAGTCTTCCGCTGTTATTTTTATTTATGCTAGCTTCGAGCTATGCAAAGTTGTAATGGATTATTTTAAGTCTGGATCATTTGTGTAATAAATTGATACAATGTTATGGTATTCATCGTAAACTGTGTGTGCAAACGATTCGATCCAGGGATTTGCACTATACACAGGGATCTTGCCTATTTTTAAGTGCAGGTCCGCTACAGATGGTATCAGAGCACTGTGTTGCCTGTAGGTTCAAAACCCTAGGTTTGGAATAGAAATAAGAAAGCCCATAGGACTAAAAGCTAATTTCTATTCATCCAAAAACTTTCTAATGTCATTCTTGTAAACATCTTGTCTAAGTTGCTTTCTAAGTAATTTCTCTTGTTTTAGATGACCACCCTCATGGAAGCCATCAAGAAAGGACCAGTGATGACCATGACTCTACAGTGTGAGACTGAGTTTCCAAGAGAACTCAAGGATAGCATGAAGAGCTTGGCATTTGAAAGAGAAGCTGTATACAAAGGATTTCCTTTCATGGGTGAAGGTCAAGAATACTGGTGGGTGCAACTCCATTTGTACAAGAGCAAAGACGACGACCACAAGACAGAAGGATGCTGCATGTTCACCAACCCAATACTTCACACAACTTTCTTTGATTCAGCAAGAAGTGCAGCATGGGAGGCCATCGAGTACCTTGGAGCAAGACTTCATTTTAGACTTCACAACACCTAGAAGTTCCTTGACGAACTCAAGAAAATCGGTGAAGAACTCGATGCACTCAAGAAGGAGATAGATTAGACCACCATTTCATTAGAATAACAACCCCGATGGTGTACTGACCTACCAACTTGTGGTATGGCAGTACTGCCGCTTTTGGTTTTTCAAAACCTTGGTGTGTTCTTCCCTTCCAAACGACTAGTTCGTTTCTATCAAAAAGTTGGTGTTGAACTTTTGATTGATTGTTGTCATTGGTGTTACATATTTGTATGGGTAGGAGTATTTCTCATAGATCTGTCTATCTTTTTGCTCATCTATGCTAAAACCCACAGATGCCTCCTCGACGTGATCCCAACAACAACAACAACACCGATGCCATGCTTCAACAGATGATCGCAGCGCAGACTCAGCTGATGACTATGATGGCTCAATTCATGGCAAATCAGAATGCGCCGCCACCACCACCTCCACCACCGCCACCACCACCTCCTCCATAGGAAAGACAGGCTTGAAAGATTTCTGAAGTTAAGACCTAACAAGTTCTCTAATGCAACTGAGCCTATTGTGGCAGATGATTGGTTGCGCTCTGTACACAAGGATCTGGTGACTTGTGAGTGCACTGAAGCTGAGAAAGTGAGATTCACCGCTCATCTATTGGAGGGACCAGCAGCTCAATGGTGGGAAACTTATCAAATCACCCACCCTCTGAATAGCTTCACTTGGGAAACATTCAAGGAAGGCTTTCGTAATGCCCATATCTCTTCAGGCATTATGAACTTGAAGAAGGAAGAATTCCGAAGCCTGAGACAGGGAAACAGGTCACTCAAGGAGTATATGGACGACTTCTACTCGTTGTCTCGTTATGCTCCTGAAGACATTGACACTGATGCTAAGAGGAAGGAAAAATTCCTCAAGGGACTGTGTGACGAGTTGAAAATTCCATTGACAGTCGCATATGCCCCAAACTATCAGGCTCTGCTAGACCAAGCGATCACATTGGAGGATAATATCAAGAAAGCAGAGAACAGGAAGAGGAAGCATAGTGGCAGTAAGTACAACTCAGAAGCTGCTCAGAAGAAGCCACATTATCATGAGAACAATGGAGGGCACCACAACCACAAGTATGGGAGTGGGCACAATCACAATGGCCATAATCATAATAATGGAAGCAATGGTGGAAATGGTGAATACAAGAACAATAGTCACAATGGTCAGAATCACAATCACCCCGCAGGCAAGAAGGACCTTAGTCACATAAAGTGCTATAAGTGCAAGCAGATGGGACACTATTCCAGCGACTGTCCCGAAAAGAAGACTAAGGAAGCTGCCAAGCCAAACCCTTTTGATAAGGGATATGTGAACCATGTCCACCTGGAAGGAGCCTACAATGAGCCTGGTATGGAAAATGGTACATTCTATTCAAGCTTTCAGTTTGAAGTCTGACATTTTAAACTACCAACAAAAATTTCTTTTAAGGGTGGTAGCCCACCCAGTTGTCAAAACCCAGAATTTTCAAACCCATTCTTCTAGCCTTTTCGAATCTCGGGGACGAGATTCCTTTTAAGGGTGGTAGTATGTAACATCCCAAGATTTTCAAATTTTTGAAAAATCAGAAAAATCAAAAACTTTTTGAAAAATTATAAATATTTTGTTTTGGAAATCCAAAATCATGCATGCATGCATCATTCTCTTGCTTGATTGCATTTAATTTTTCCAAAAGATGGAATTCTATTTCCACTTTAAACCCTATTTGAAAAAAGGTCATATAGGGCCTGTTAGGCTCTATATAATAATTTTGGTTTCTATGATTTTATTTTGACTTTGGAAAAATATCACCAATTAACTTTTAAAATGCCAAAGGTATTTGGGGTAATTTATTTTGGGTAAAAATAAAAAATGAGTTTATCATGGTTTATACTACATGATACTACTTATATTATTTTTCTGGTTTTTATTTGAGTTCAAAAAGATTCCATAAGAGCCTATTTGATATTTTAACCTTAAGGTGTCAATTATGCAAATATGCAATATTTGAATTTATTTCATAGTGAAGTATTTTGGAAATGGTTGCAAAGTATTCAAATGGGTTTTCTGTTTTACAAAATTTATTTGAATCAAATTGGAGCCCTATTCCAAAATCTGTTTTTGAAAACAGCAAAAAGAAAAGAGTTTGTCAAAAAAAAAAATGAAGAGAGGCCAACTGGGCCGAAACCCAGCCAGCAGCCCAACTCTCTTCTGCATCCCCCTTGCGCGCGCGCCCCGCAGCGGCCCAGCCCGCCTCCCTTCCTCTCTCCCGCTGCCAGCCCGGTCCCACCTGTCGGTCGTCTTCCTCCCCCCCCCCCCCGAAATCACGCGCGCGTCCATGGCAACCCGACAGCCGGCGATCCCCTCATCAATCCGAGCCATAAAGGCCAAGATTGACGTGGCCATCCCCTGCTACAAGTAGCCCTCGCCGCCCTCTTCTTTTTGCCCCCAAAAACCTAGCTTGAGAGCCACCAGGCTGCACGCACACCACCCACGAGCTACGCCACCCGCCGCCGGCAAAACCTCCATTTCCGGTGACCTACGGCGACCGCGTGCCCTATTACCTCTCTCTTTCTCTTTCTTTTTACCTTGCACACCTCTGTGACCTACTGCGCCATTGTTTTGTGCCTCAGATCGACGTGTGCATCCAGGCCCGACGACCACCGCTCGCGGAAGCGACTCCGACGAGCAATCTCCGACGAGACCGAGCGTCCTCGACGCCGCCGTCTCGCCATCGACTCCGCACCGACGCCCTGCATCTCTCGGTAAGAAAAGCCCCCTCCCTTTCTCTCTGTTTTCGCCGGAACACGCGATGCCCGTGGTGTCGCCGCCGCGTTCTGGCTCACCGGAGCAACTCCGGCCGCCACTCCGAAACCCTAGTATTTCCAGCCATCGGATCTGTTTTAAACGGCCGCGATTAGATCATTTAAACCGAACCGGTATCTTCTGTTTAGGACCATTAGATCCAGATCCAACGACCCAGGAGCAGGTCGAGTCAGCGCACCCGTGGCAGCCCAGTCAGCACCCCCAGCCAATCAGAAGCCGCCAAGTCAGATCCAGTCAGCGCCAGCGTGGAGAAGAATTTTCTGGATTTATTTTAATCTGTCTGTTTTGCAGAAAAACCCCTGCACCTTAGTTTTATCATATCTTTTTATCCTTTGGGCCAAATTCAAATATTCTTATATATTTGAAATCCTTAGAACTTGTAGAATCTTTCTGACGTTTTATTTTTCTGTTTTGCCAAGTTTAAATTTATTTGAATTTCAAACATGAAATTTGAGTAAATTTGGCATAACTTTAGTTTAAAAATAGCTTTTTGAGTAAATCCAATTGGGTTAGTTTAGTTTTGAAGCCCTCTGTCCAGAGAGATCAATCCCATATTTTTGTAGTTAATTTTTTTAACATTAGTATTTATTTTGTGTTTATTCCCTTTTTGGGAATTGCTTTATGTTGTTATTATACTAAAAATTGTTTTAATTGCACTTTGACTCCATGCATGTTTCTAAAAATCAGAAAACAATAGTTAGTATTTGACTTGTGATTTTATATGCATTTCATGCATAGCATACTTTTGTTGTATTGTTATTATTTTTGTATGATTATTGTTGTTTTGTTTGTTTATGTGTGGCTTGTTTATTTTATTAGTTTATTCGGAGAGTCACGAAGACTTTGGTGGTTGCTACTCCTGCCACTCCTGTTGCCAAGGCAAGTGGCACACTCATGAAATTCCTATTATTTTGATATATGCATTGTGGTAGCTTTTACTTAGAAAATTTGCATGATAGGTTATTAGTATTACTATGCTATGCTAGACCTGTTTAGTATTACCCTAGAATATTCCTAAGTGTCTAGTACCTATATGATAACTTAGTAGAATAGGTAAATGCTATGCTATGTGTTTTGTATCAAAAGCTAATGAAAATTCTACTAAGTTAATAAACTACCTGGGTGGGTGGTTGGAATAAAGCAATTCCCCATATACGGGAGGATGAATTGTAGAAGAGGGTGATTCCCTATTTTGGGAGGAAGGATCATACGTGGTCCCCTGACTTAGGAGGATGAATCGCACTTGCGGAAAGCCACCCAGGATCAAAGGGATATGAAGTTACTCCAAGTGAAGATTGCTTCCAGTGCAGCCATTAGTCATATGGGCTCTGTCTTGATCAACTAAGTTGCATGGACTCATCCTGGCTTGACAGGTGGTGGTAGAGGTTTGTAGGTGGAGCGCGTCAGGCCAGCATGGGGTGGAAAAATGCTTCTGAAAGATCTCGTCTTAACCTTCTTCTTTTCCCCGAAACACCAATGGAGTGTGAGGGATAGTTTGGGTTGGTTAAGTCTAATGGTGAAAGTGCACAACCTCTGCAGAGTGTCAAACTAAGTACTTAGCCGTGTCCCCGGTTACGGACAATTCTGAGCAAGCTGGACAAGGACGTCAACGGAGGATCTCATCATTCTAATTTCTCTAAGTTAAAATTTGGATGGGTGAACAAGGGTAGATGAGACGGTGGTTTTCATGCCTTGAAAGTCTCGTATAGATGAAAAGTTTTATAAAGAGTTAGGAAAAAGTTGGCTTTCCGCAAAATTAGCCTTCAAACTCCACAAGCCAAATATGCATATAGGTTATTAGAGTTTTCCTCTATGAGTCCACAAAGTGTCACTTGCCAGATCCATTTTATGGTTCTGACCCAGCTTGTTGATATCTTTTTATCAGGATGTTCTGACGAAGAGTGAGGTTTCGTTAAGGGTTTCGAGTCTGCAACCAACATGTTTCGCCTGTGGCTACATGAAGATTGGGACTCCATGCAATAATATTTAGTCTTCCGCTGTTATTTTTATTTATGCTAGCTTCGAGCTATGCAAAGTTGTAATGGATTATTTTAAGTCTGGATCATTTGTGTAATAAATTGATACAATGTTATGGTATTCATCGTAAACTGTGTGTGCAAACGATTCGATCCAGGGATTTGCACTATACACAGGGATCTTGCCTATTTTTAAGTGCAGGTCCGATACAGATGGTATCAGAGCACTGTGTTGCCTGTAGGTTCAAAACCCTAGGTTTGGAATAGAAATAAGAAAGCCCATAGGACTAAAAGCTAATTTCTATTCATCCAAAAACTTTCTAATGTCATTCTTGTAAACATCTTGTCTAAGTTGCTTTCTAAGTAATTTCTCTTGTTTTAGATGACCACCCTCATGGAAGCCATCAAGAAAGGACCAGTGATGACCATGACTCTACAGTGTGAGACTGAGTTTCCAAGAGAACTCAAGGATAGCATGAAGAGCTTGGCATTTGAAAGAGAAGCTGTATACAAAGGATTTCCTTTCATGGGTGAAGGTCAAGAATACTGGTGGGTGCAACTCCATTTGTACAAGAGCAAAGACGACGACCACAAGACAGAAGGATGCTGCATGTTCACCAACCCAATACTTCACACAACTTTCTTTGATTCAGCAAGAAGTGCAGCATGGGAGGCCATCGAGTACCTTGGAGCAAGACTTCATTTTAGACTTCACAACACCTAGAAGTTCCTTGACGAACTCAAGAAAATCGGTGAAGAACTCGATGCACTCAAGAAGGAGATAGATTAGACCACCATTTCATTAGAATAACAACCCCGATGGTGTACTGACCTACCAACTTGTGGTATGGCAGTACTGCCGCTTTTGGTTTTTCAAAACCTTGGTGTGTTCTTCCCTTCCAAACGACTAGTTCGTTTCTATCAAAAAGTTGGTGTTGAACTTTTGATTGATTGTTGTCATTGGTGTTACATATTTGTATGGGTAGGAGTATTTCTCATAGATCTGTCTATCTTTTTGCTCATCTATGCTAAAACCCACAGATGCCTCCTCGACGTGATCCCAACAACAACAACAACACCGATGCCATGCTTCAACAGATGATCGCAGCGCAGACTCAGCTGATGACTATGATGGCTCAATTCATGGCAAATCAGAATGCGCCGCCACCACCACCTCCACCACCGCCACCACCACCTCCTCCATAGGAAAGACAGGCTTGAAAGATTTCTGAAGTTAAGACCTAACAAGTTCTCTAATGCAACTGAGCCTATTGTGGCAGATGATTGGTTGCGCTCTGTACACAAGGATCTGGTGACTTGTGAGTGCACCGAAGCTGAGAAAGTGAGATTCACCGCTCATCTATTGGAGGGACCAGCAGCTCAATGGTGGGAAACTTATCAAATCACCCACCCTCTGAATAGCTTCACTTGGGAAACATTCAAGGAAGGCTTTCGTAATGCCCATATCTCTTCAGGCATTATGAACTTGAAGAAGGAAGAATTCCGAAGCCTGAGACAGGGAAACAGGTCACTCAAGGAGTATATGGACGACTTCTACTCGTTGTCTCGTTATGCTCCTGAAGACATTGACACTGATGCTAAGAGGAAGGAAAAATTCCTCAAGGGACTGTGTGACGAGTTGAAAATTCCATTGACAGTCGCATATGCCCCAAACTATCAGGCTCTGCTAGACCAAGCGATCACATTGGAGGATAATATCAAGAAAGCAGAGAACAGGAAGAGGAAGCATAGTGGCAGTAAGTACAACTCAGAAGCTGCTCAGAAGAAGCCACATTATCATGAGAACAATGGAGGGCACCACAACCACAAGTATGGGAGTGGGCACAATCACAATGGCCATAATCATAATAATGGAAGCAATGGTGGAAATGGTGAATACAAGAACAATAGTCACAATGGTCAGAATCACAATCACCCCGCAGGCAAGAAGGACCTTAGTCACATAAAGTGCTATAAGTGCAAGCAGATGGGACACTATTCCAGCGACTGTCCCGAAAAGAAGACTAAGGAAGCTGCCAAGCCAAACCCTTTTGATAAGGGATATGTGAACCATGTCCACCTGGAAGGAGCCTACAATGAGCCTGGTATGGAAAATGGTACATTCTATTCAAGCTTTCAGTTTGAAGTCTGACATTTTAAACTACCAACAATAATTTCTTTTAAGGGTGGTAGCCCACCCAGTTGTCAAAACCCAGAATTTTCAAACCCATTCTTCTAGCCTTTTCGAATCTCGGGGACGAGATTCCTTTTAAGGGTGGTAGTATGTAACATCCCAAGATTTTCAAATTTTTGAAAAATCAGAAAAATCAAAAACTTTTTGAAAAATTATAAATATTTTGTTTTGGAAATCCAAAATCATGCATGCATCATTCTCTTGCTTGATTGCATTTAATTTTTCCAAAAGATGGAATTCTATTTCCACTTTAAACCCTATTTGAAAAAATGTCATATAGGGCCTGTTAGGCTCTATATAATAATTTTGGTTTCTATGATTTTATTTTGACTTTGGAAAAATATCACCAATTACCTTTTAAAATGCCAAAGGTATTTGGGGTAATTTATTTTGGGTAAAAATAACAAAAATGAGTTTATCATGGTTTATACTACATGATACTACTTATATTATTTTTCTGGTTTTTATTTGAGTTCAAAAAGATTCCATAAGAGCCTATTTGATATTTTAACCTTAAGGTGTCAATTATGCAAATATGCAATATTTGAATTTATTTCATAGTGAAGTATTTTGGAAATGGTTGCAAAGTATTCAAATGGGTTTTCTGTTTTACAAAATTTATTTGAATCAAATTGGAGCCCTATTCCAAAATCTGTTTTTGAAAACAACAAAAAAGAAAAGAGTTTGTCAAAAAAAAAAGGATTAAGTATATATTTCACCCTCAAATCTCACGCAATGGACATAAATCCCCCTGAACTAAAAATTGGGATGTTTTGAACCCTGAAATTCACAATACCGTCTAAATCACCCCCTAACACTGGTTTTTGCTCAATTTAAGTGGTATTGGGGCAAATTTGAGTGGTATTGAGGCAATTTTTTGCAAGCTCACGTGGCACGCCGTTAGTGCGCCGTCAGTGCCTTTAGATAGGACCCTTTGTCTGTTTCGCTCATCCCTTCCCCGCTTACTGCCTCGGCGCTGACTCTGCGGCGGCGCTCTCCCATGCCACGAGCTGCGTGTCGGCGGCCATGCCGGTGTCGGACTCCACGTTCTGCACGGACCGCGGCGATAGGGGCGCCACGGTACGCGGCGGCCGCGCGCTCCGGGAAGTTGAGCGCCGCCGCGCCACCGCCGTCTCCAGGGAAGAGGGAGCCGCCGTGGAGGAAGTAGACGGCCGTGTTGTGCGCGACGACGGCGGCCTCGGGCGTGGCGTAGGAGCCCAGCCACAGGCGCTCCCTTGTCCCGGAGCACCCGGATGATTCCATGCCGGAGCTTGGCGATGGCGCGCATCTGGGAGTCGAACTCGCCGGGGAGCAGGCCCGTGATGCCGTTGCTGGCGACCAAGAGCACGCGGAGCTCCAGGGCGGCGCGGAAGCGGTCGGCCGGGAGGGTACCATTGAGCACGTTGCCGAAGAAGTCGAGAACTCGAGATGCCAGAGATGCTCGTTTGATTTGGGCGAGTACGGAGTCGCCCGCGGCCGTGCAGATGGGCGCAGGTGCGGACGCGGCCACGCAGACGGACGAGGATCGGCGCGGGGGCTGTCGCAGGAACGCGCCGCCGGAGCTCGGGAGCGACGAGATCTCGCCGCCGTCGTCGTCCAGCAGCTCCGACACGCTGGAGACGCTCATCCAGCACGATGCCTCGCAGCCACAAATGCCGCGCCACAGCCCACAGAGAGGCGCGAGGATGTGGGCGGATGCGCGCGTCGGCGGTGCTGATGCAGCTCATCTCCTGCGGCTCCATCCCGGCGTCCGCCAAGCGGCTCCCGCGCGGGCGGTCGGACCTGAGCAACAGTAGCACGACCACGGACGCGTTCTCCAGATATGCATAGAACATGGCACTGATGCTATACAAGAATATATTATGTTGTTCTACGAAGATTGAAGACTGATAAAGTGATACGATGCTTGCAGGCTTGCACTACGGCACTAGCTAGCAGCTTTGCATCTTTCACCTAGAATGCATAGATTAATTAGAGTGTTGTGTAGGCTTGGGCGCGGGCATGGTCAGGGCTGGAATCGAGCCGAGCCGAGCCGCATGGAGCGGGAATATTTCAGCGGCCTCGTGCCGGCGTCAGACGTGGGTAGGATGACACTGACCACCCTCACCATTCGATCCGAAGAGTTGCCAGCACACAGGTTTGCCCCACGCTCACGACAGCGTCGTTAAGAACATAACGCCGGCAAGCGCCATGTCATCGCCACATCATCGAACAAAACCACCAAAACTTCCCAAAACCAGCTAAGGGGGTGATTTAGACGGTATTGTGAATTTCAGGGTTCAAAACATCTCAATTTTTAGTTCAGGGGGATTTGTGTCCAATGTGTGAGATTTGAGGGTCAAATATATACTTAATCCAAAAAAAAAATGAAGAGAGGCCAACTGGGCCGAAACCCAGCCAGCAGCCCAACTCTCTTCTGCATCCCCCTTGCGCGCGCGCCCCGCAGCGGCCCAGCCCGCCTCCCTTCCTCTCTCCCGCTGCCAGCCCGGTCCCACCTGTCGGTCGTCTTCCTCCCCCCGAAATCACGCGCGCGTCCATGGCAACCCGACAGCCGGCGATCCCCTCATCAATCCGAGCCATAAAGGCCAAGATTGACGCGGCCATCCCCTGCTACAAGTAGCCCTCGCCGCCCTCTTCTTTTTGCCCCCAAAAACCTAGCTCGAGAGCCACCAGGCTGCACACACACCACCCACGAGCTACGCCACCCGCCGCCGGCAAAACCTCCATTTCCGGTGACCTACGGCGACCCCGTGCCCTATTACCTCTCTCTTTCTCTTTCTTTTTACCTTGCACACCTCTGTGACCTACTGCGCCATTGTTTTGTGCCTCAGATCGACGTGTGCATCCAGGCCCGACGACCACCGCTCGCGGAAGCGACTCCGACGAGCAATCTCCGACGAGACAGAGCGTCCTCGACGCCGCCGTCTCGCCATCGACTCCGCACCGACGCCCTGCATCTCTCGGTAAGAAAAGCCCCCTCCCTGTCTCTCTGTTTCGTCGGAACACGCGATGCCCGTGGTGTCGCTGCCGCGTTCTGGCTCACCGGAGCAACTCCGGCCGCCACTCCGAAACCCTAGTATTTCCAGCCATCGGATCTGTTTTAAACGGCCGCGATTAGATCATTTAAACCGAACCGGTATCTTCTGTTTAGGACCATTAGATCCAGATCCAACGACCCAGGAGCAGGTCGAGTCAGCGCACCCGTGGCAGCCCAGTCAGCACCCCCAGCCAATCAGAAGCCGCCAAGTTAGATCCAGTCAGCGCCAGCGTGGAGAAGAATTTTCTGGATTTATTTTAATCTGTCTGTTTTGCAGAAAAACCCCTGCACCTTAGGTTTATCATATCTTTTTATCCTTTTGGCCAAATTCAAATATTCTTATATATTTGAAATCCTTAGAACTTGTAGAATCTTTCTGATGTTTTATTTTTCTGTTTTGCCAAGTTTAAATTTATTTGAATTTCAAACATGAAATTTGAGTAAATTTGGCATAACTTTAGTTTAAAAATAGCTTTTTGAGTAAATCCAATTGGGTTAGTTTAGTTTTGAAGCCCTCTGTCCAGAGAGACCAATCCCATATTTTTGTAGTTAATTTTTTTTAACAGTAGTATTTATTTTGTGTTTATTCCCTTTTTGGGAATTGCTTTATGTTGTTATTATACTAAAAATTGTTTTAATTGCACTTTGACTCCATGCATGTTTCTAAAAATCAGAAAACAATAGTTAGTATTTGACTTGTGATTTTATATGCATTTCATGCATAGCATACTTTTGTTGTATTGTTATTATTTTTGTATGATTATTGTTGTTTTGTTTGTCTATGTGTGGCTTGTTTATTTTATTAGTTTATTCGGAGAGTCACGAAGACTTTGGTGGTTGCTACTCCTGCCACTCCTGTTGCCAAGGCAAGTGGCACACTCATGAAATTCCTATTATTTTGATATATGCATTGTGGTAGCTTTTACTTAGAAAATTTGCATGATAGGTTATTAGTATTACTATGCTATGCTAGACCTGTTTAGTATTACCCTAGAATATTCCTAAGTGTCTAGTACCTATATGATAACTTAGTAGAATAGGTAAATGCTATGCTATGTGTTTTGTATCAAAAGCTAATGAAAATTCTACTAAGTTAATAAACTACCTGGGTGGGTGGTTGGAATAAAGCAATTCCCCATATACGGGAGGATGAATTGTAGAAGAGGGTGATTCCCTATTTTGGGAGGAAGGATCATACGTGGTCCCCTGACTTAGGAGGATGAATCGCACTTGCGGAAAGCCACCCAAGATCAAAGGGATATGAAGTTACTCCAAGTGAAGATTGCTTCCAGTGCAGCCATTAGTCATATGGGCTCTGTCTTGATCAACTAAGTTGCATGGACTCATCCCGGCTTGACAGGTGGTGGTAGAGGTTTGTAGGTGGAGCGCGTCAGGCCAGCATGGGGTGGAAAAATGCTTCTGAAAGATCTCGTCTTAACCTTCTTCTTTTCCCCGAAACACCAATGGAGTGTGAGGGATAGTTTGGGTTGGTTAAGTCTAATGGTGAAAGTGCACAACCTCTGCAGAGTGTCAAACTAAGTACTTAGCCGTGTCCCCGGTTACGGACAATTCTGAGCAAGCTGGACAAGGACGTCAACGGAGGATCTCATCATTCTAATTTCTCTAAGTTAAAATTTGGATGGGTGAACAAGGGTAGATGAGACGGTGGTTTTCATGCCTTGAAAGTCTCGTATAGATGAAAAGTTTTATAAAGAGTTAGGAAAAAGTTGGCTTTCCGCAAAATTAGCCTTCAAACTCCACAAGCCAAATATGCATATAGGTTATTAGAGTTTTCCTCTATGAGTCCACAAAGTGTCACTTGCCAGATCCATTTTATGGTTCTGACCCACCTTGTTGATATCTTTTTATCAGGTTGTTCTGACGAAGAGTGAGGTTTCGTTAAGGGTTTCGAGTCTGCAACCAACATGTTTCGCCTGTGGCTACATGAAGATTGGGACTCCATGCAATAATATTTAGTCTTCCGCTGTTATTTTTATTTATGCTAGCTTCGAGCTATGCAAAGTTGTAATGGATTATTTTAAGTCTGGATCATTTGTGTAATAAATTGATACAATGTTATGGTATTCATCGTAAACTGTGTGTGCAAACAATTCGATCCAGAGATTTGCACTATACACAGGGATCTTGCCTATTTGTAAGTGCAGGTCCGCTACATCTCCGTTTCCCTCTCTCTCCCTCTCGTTGTCGCATCGTCACCGTCGCCGTCGGTCACCGTCGGGTGCCGCCGCACGCTCCGCGCGCCCGACTTGGATACCGGCCGTGAGGCCGGCTGGTTCGGGAGCCAGCCCGGCCTTGCTCTCGGCCTGGGCCGGCCAAAAGGCCGGAAGTCTCGGGCTAGTGCCCGGCCCGGTGCCTGGTCTGGGCTGGCCACGAGGCCGGCTGCCTCGGTTGCCTGCCCGGCCTTGAGCCCAGCCTGGCTGGTTTGGAGGCCGGCCTGTCTGGTTTTTGTTTTTCCTTTTTGGTTTTAAAAATCAAATTAAAACAATTGTTATCTATTTAAATATTGCTCCAATTTTGGCAAATAAAATACCAAATTGTTCACAAAAAAAACTCTACATGTTAGAATAATTGTAATGGTCTTTTGAAATTATATTCTTGCTGTTTATCTAAGAATTCCTAAAATGGCATAAATAATACCAAATTAGGAAAAATCATAACTTGTTAAATAATTAACCAAAAATTGTGAATAAAATATCAGTGTGATCAACACTTCAATTGCTATCAAACCATGCAATTATCACATCATGTTCACAAATTTTACTTTGATGTTTTCTTTCATTGATTAAAAGAATTAAATTCAAATAATCATTTAATTTACTATTTATTCATCGAAACTCGGAAAATTACAAATAAGGTACCAAAACGATCAGAACAACAACACCTATTTAATCATGTCATATTCATGCATATTTAAGCCACTTCTTTAGTAATGTAATAAATTATAAATGATGTGGCCATTAAGTTAAATATGGGGTTGCTTCCAAATAATTGCACTAATTATTTGGCACCCTATTTAATTGTGTTAGTTAAATCATATGATGTCACCACTGCATGAAATTGACATACCATCATGATTGTGCATTGCACTTGTCTTTGTGTTATTTATTTGTTCTTCTATGATTGTTTGGGTATCAATAGATTCCGCAGTCGAGGGTTTCCCTACCTACCCCGACGAGTCGTACTACACGCCCCGACAGCAAGGCAAGAGATAACCTAACCTTCTTGGCATCTAGCATCCTATTGTTTTATAAACTTATTTTATCCAGCATAATATTGCATTCGATTCTATGTCAATTTTAGGTCAATACTAGAGTATCCTATGAATGCATGTTGTTCCCCGAACCAATACATGTTTCCCTACCTATGAACCATAGGTTTGGTGTGTTGGCCCGAGACAAAGATATAATTGTTGTATATATATGCTTAGCTATGCTTAGCCATGCTTAGTGAAATTCTAGATTGTCCGGTGATTTATTTCCATAATTACGATGTTGATGGAAATTGTCGGATATGGTGGTTACTTGTGTTAAATAATTAAAATGCTTAAAGACTTGGATGAGTTGCCATCAGGGGATGGTGTTTTGCCTCATTCATGTCGCCTAGGCTGAGAGTGCTTTTAGCTAGAACCAAGAACCGAGCGTGCTTCCAACGGTGGGGACATATGGAATCCCCTGTGACCGAATAATTTGTGAGGGGCTTGTCAAGGGTCCTCTAGTTTGCTATTTCCATTTGCATGTGAGTGTGTGGGTGGAAAAAGAAACGATGAGGACGGTGGTGTTTAGGATGTGGCCGCGGGGCAGGGCGTTGGAGGCGCTGAACCTGTCCTTCCGCACACTGATGATCCTTGAGTAAGCCTCATGCAATGTAAAGGTCTAACCGCGCCCACTCGCCGGCTTTCCACGGAAGAGAGCCAACCAGGTGAGCCGGACGGTACCAATGGGTAAATTAGTACACCCCTGCAGGGTTAAATCTTTTCGAAAAGCCGTGTCCGCGGTTATGGACAAATCTTGGGGAAGGCGGATTAGCTCATAGAGAACCTGAACCTAATTAATTAATTTGGCAGCTAAAGGTTGCATTTCAACGTGTGATAAAAGGTTCATTTTCTCGAGGGTGATTCGAGGGGGTGCCTTGGTGGAGATGAGAGGTTTCTGGCTACAAGTTGGTTCAATGAGAACTGAAGATAAAACGTTTACTATCTCATCCCCTTTATGAAAAACCTTCTGAGTAATCGATGCCATGGGTCATTATGTTTCTAAATTTGAAATCTAGCTTTATGCAAAATAACTACCATACAACTTTAGAGCCTCCGTTATCATTGGGCCTATATCACCCTACTAAACTTGCGAGGAGGACGACACCGAGCAGACAGGTGGTTTCTTCTTGGACATCGACGAGTAGTTCGGGGTTCCCAGGTGGCAGCTTGGGACGTCGTGGAAGAAGCTGGCTGGGATGTTTATCTGTAGGCCTCTTAGGCCATATTTTGTATCTTGTTGTTAGACAACATAATTTGCTTCCGCTTGATGTAATGATGGGTCTGTGACCCCTGTTGTGCTATTTGTATATTTCTCATATATTGAGTTGCTATATGATATTTTGTGTCGTAGAGTCTGTAATGTGTCAGTTGTTCCACAAGTCTTGATCTCCTTATTATGCATTGATAGCTATGCCAGTGTTTATGGCATGATCGATGTGTTGTGTGGGAGCGGTAATCCCATGCCCTTCGATTGTGTAGCATAGCCTGTGGGTTACATAGCCTCTCTGCATAATTCCGGGGTTGGGGCGCTACAAGTTGGTATCAGAGCAGGACTGCCTATAGGAAACGCTTTCTATTGGTCGATGTCGAGTCTAGTGTTAAAAATTATTTATAGCCTAAAAATGAGTTGTGAAAACCCTCTTATGATTCTTTTTACTCCTCATCCAACTCGCTCTACTCTGAGTTACCTTACCTCTATTTGTTTTAATTGTGGTGTCGAATTTAGGTTCTCCGGGTTGGGTTCCTACCGTCCGGTGTATGTCTCGAGTCCGTTACTTCTGTTTGCTATCACCGCGTTGACATGGTGTCACACGTGGTTGTTTTGTTCTTGTCTTTCTTGTTAGTGCCATCGTAATATCTATATCAGGAAGGACTCTAATGATCTATCCTAAATGTTCGGAGATGATTACTAACTATGTACTTGTTCCAAATCTTCAGAATGGCTCCTACTCGTCGTGGTAACCCCGGCGATCCTGAGCCACCTCCGCCACCCTCAATGGCGGAGGTTCTGATGGCTATCGAGGAGAACCGGCTGCGAAATGAGCGACTGCTCGAGCAGTTGGTGCAACAATTGGCACGGAGGAACAATGACTGCAACACTCTGACTGAGTTCCTATGGTCCCAACCTCCCACTTTCTCTGAAGCTAGAGAGCCGCTTGATGCGGATGACTGGCTTCGTGCCCTCGAGCGCAAGTTTGCGGCCTTGTATGTTCCGGTGGCGGAACAAGTCAACTTCGCCACCTATCTTCTAAATGGACCCGCCGGCTCTTGGTGGGAGAGCCATGTGTCAATGTTTGATGCTGGCCATGCCTTCACCTGGGCGGAGTTCCGCACCGCCTTCCGTGCGGCCTACATCCCCAAGCCCATCATGGACCTCAAGAGGAGGGAGTTCCTGGACTTGACCCAGGGACGCATGGACGTCCAATCCTATGGGTGTGAATTAAACCACCTCTCCCGTTACGCCCCTCGGGACGTGACAAACGACGAGGACAAGCAGTATCTGTTCTGCAAGGGGCTTGCACCTCGGCTCCGATACAAGCTCTTACCCTTCAAGTTCCAGTCCTACCAGGAGCTCTACAACCAGGCTCTCATTATGGAGCAAGGTAGGAAGGAGCTGGAAGCTTCCAAGAGGCCAGCTCCTGTGGACAAGTAGAGCTCCTCCTCTTCTGAGGGCAAGAAGCGCAGGGTCTTCGTGCCTTTCAGCGCTGTGCCACATGCTCCTTTCATGCCAAGTCCCTTAGGATACTTGTCACCTCCGCCTCGCCCAGCTACATCGACCTTGGGTGCGGCCGGGAGTGGTATTCGACCTCGGCTGCCTGCACCACCGGGGCTCACTTGCTACAACTGTGGCCAGTCGGGTCATTTCTCCAAGGATTGTCCTGAGAAGGCACCCGCTCCCTCCACACCGGCCGCCAAGGCTATGACTGTCAGCCGTGGACGGCTGAAACGTCTCGGCTGAAGGAGTTGAAGAGGACCCTGGTGTTCTCATGGGTACGCTTCAAATTGATGCATATCCAGCTTCGGTGTTATTTGATTCTGGAGCATCGCATTCTTTCATATCCATATCATTTGCACATAGCCACCAAATACCATTTGAGAACATGGACTCCCCTCTAGTGGTTAAAACACCAGGGTCTCGTTGGCAAACCAAGTGGATTACTCCTGAGGTTTAGATTTCCATAGGTTCGATACCTTTTCCGTTCCAGTTGATAGCGCTGAAGTCGGATGGTCTGGATGTTATTCTGGGCATGGACTGGCTAGTCAAATACCAGGCCAACCTGGACTGTGCTGCCAAGACTGTCAAAGTGATCCACCCAAGCTACGAGACAGTGTGTTACTGGTCCCCTTCATCCGCAGCTCCATCCGCTGCCACACCCCTCTCTCCAGAGATCAGTCTATACTTCATGGAAGGGATCACCCCGCCCGAAATGCATGAGGTAAATGTGGTGTGTGAATTCCCCGACGTCTTTCCTGAGGAATTGCCTGGCATGCCACCTGATCGAAGCGTGGAGTTTTTCATTGAATTGGTTCCGGGAACAGCTCCAATTTCCAAAAGGCCCTACCGCATGCCAGCGGAAGAGGTGACTGAGCTGAAAAAGCAACTTGATGAGCTGTTAGAAAAAGAATTCATCCGGCCTAGTAGCTCACCTTGGGGCTGCCCGGTCATCTTTGTCAAGAAGAGGGATTCAAATGTTCCTCGTCTGGTTGTTGATTACCGCCCTCTGAATGCGGTAACCATCAAGAACAAGTATCCTATTCCCCGAATAACTTACCTATTCGATCAACTAGCTGGTGCAACGGTATTCTCCAAGATGGATCTGAGGTCGGGCTACCACCAGATCAAAATCAGAAAAGAGGACATCCCGTAGACGGCTTTCACTACTCGTTATGGCCTATATGAGTATACCGTCATGTCCTTTGGCCTCACCAATGCTCCGGCTACCTTCATGAGGCTCATGAACTCCATATTCCTCGAGTACCTCGACAAGTTCGTCATAATTTACATCGATGACATCCTTGTGTACTCCAAGACCGAAGAAGAACATGCTAAGCATCTTCGGCTTGTTCTGACCAAGCTTCGTGATCATCGCCTCTATGCCAAGTTCTCCAAGTGTGAGTTTTGGCTAAAGGAGCTCATCTTCATAGGTCATGTGGTGTCAGCTGCTGGAGTAGCGGTGATACCTGACAAAATTCAGGCAATCCTGGATTGGCCTACTCCAAAGACCGTCAAAGACATCTGTAGCTTCCTTGGATTGGCAGGTTATTACCGCCGATTCACCGAGGGCTTTTCCAAGATAGCCAAGGCACTGACTGACCTCCTCAAGAAAAATAAACAGTTTGTGTGGTTAGACAATGCTGAATAAAGTTTCCAAACTCTCAAGGTCAAGCTCACCACCACTCCTGTGCTTGTCCTTCCTGACATAGACAAGGACTTTGTTGTCTACTGTGATGCCTCATTGCAAGGTTTGGGCTGTGTGCTGATGCAAGAAGGCCATGTGGTAGCCTATGCTTCTCGACAACTCAAACCTCATGAACAGAACTATCCAACTCATGATCTAGAGCTTGTTGCCATGGTTCACGCTCTAAAGCAATGGAGGCCCTACCTGTTGGGCAACCGTTGCGAGATCTACTCTGATCATCAAAGTCTGAAATATCTCTTCACCCAGCCGGATCTGAATCTCAGACAGAGAAGATGGTTGGAACTAATCAAATACTATGATGTGACACTCAATTATCAGCCCGACAAGGCCAACGTCGTGGAAGATGCTCTGAGCCGCAAGGCTTATTGCAATACTCTGATGGTGGAAAAGGCTCAACCTGCTCTCCACGAGGAATTTGCTCGGTTAAATCTGGAGATTGTTTCCTCCGGATATCTAGCTAACCTAGAGAGCAAACCCACTCTTGAGGATGAAATCAAGGCCGCCCAGCAACATGATGCTGGCATCCGCAAGATCAAAAAGAATATTGCAAGTGGGAAGGCCAAGTGTTTCTCCATCGATGACTCCAGTGTAGTCTATTTTGGGAACCGTCTTGTGGTGCCTAAGAGGGGAAATACCAAGGAGTTGATACTCCAAGAAGCCCATGAGTCTCCCATATCCATCCATCCTGGTAGCACCAAAATGTACCAAGACCTACGCAACAGATTCTGGTGGACTCGCATGAAGCGGGAAATTGCCAAGTACATTGCTGAATGCGACGTCTGTCGCCGAGTGAAGGCTGAACATCAAAGGCCAGCTGGTACCCTTCGCCCCATAGACATTCCCGAGTGGAAGTGGGATGAAGTTGGTATGGATTTCATCACCGGTTTTCCAAGATCACCAAAGGGTAACAATGCCATTTGGGTAGTCATTGACCGTCTATCCAAAGTCGCCCATTTCCTTCCGGTTCGCGAGGATATCAATTCTGCTAAACTGGCTGAGCTATATATGGCCTGGATTGTTCCTTTGCATGGTGTTCCTTTGAGGATCATCTCAGACCATGGTAGTCTGTTTGTGTCCAAATTCTGGCAAATCTTCCAAACCGCTCTTGGAACTTGTCTCAACTTCAGCACAACCTATCATCCTCAGACTGATGGTCAGACTGAAAGGGTGAACCAAGTTCTTGAGGACATGCGTCGGGCATGCGTTATCTCCTTCGGTAAGGGTTGGGAAAAGTACCTTCCCCTCGTCGAGTTCTCCTACAATAACAGCTACCAAGCTAGTCTCCAAATGGCTCCATTTGAGGTTCTTTATGGGAGAAAATGCCAGACTCCTCTGAATTGGTCTGAAACCGGAGAAAGGTCACTCTTCAGTCCTGATGTGATCAATGAGGCCGAGGAAAAAGTCCGGATCATTCGAGAGAATCTCAAGATTGCTCAGTCTAGGCAAAAGAGCTACTACGACAAACATCATCAAGAGGTTCACTATGAAATTGGTGATAAAGCCTACCTTCGAGTCTCACCCCTCCGAGGCGTTCGTCGCTTCGGGATCAAGAGAAAGTTGGCACCTCGCTATGTTGGTCCCTTCACCGTCATAGCCAAGCGAGGGGATCTCTCCTACCAACTCGAGCTACCATCAAATTTCCCGGAGGTGCATGATGTGTTCCATGTCTCTCAACTCCGCCGTTGTTTCAAGGATCCTATCCGTGGGGTTGATCATGAGGTGTTGGACCTCCAGGATGATTTGACTTACCGTGAGCATCCGGTCCGCATGTTGGATGAAGCGGAAAGGAAAACCCGCAACAAGACCATCAAGTTCCTCAAAATCCAATGGTCTAACCATTCCGAAGAAGAAGCGACTTGGGAGCGAGAAACTAGTCTTCGACAGGAATATCCCACCTTCTTCACTCAAGCCTAGAATCTCAGGACGAGATTCCTGTAAGGGGGGTAGAATTGTAACAGCCCCAGTTTGATACTGAGAAATACGAAGAATTAATTTTTTCCACTTTTTGATTTGCATCCTCTACATCATGGCATGCATTTGAAACTTGTTACTTCTAACAATGCACATACTGTCGGAGAATAGGCCCAGGAACTAGGCGTATCTCACGGGGTAAGAATCGAGCAAGGGGCTGAACACGGAGTCAAACAATCCTCAACGTTCCACGGCGACGGTGCTCGTCGGGCTTGTCGGAGGGGAACACTGCAGAGAGGAACGCGCGGTATTACCCAGGTTCAGGGCCCTCTTGTGGAGGTAAAACCCCTACGTCCTGCTAGGCTGTATTGCTTGTAGAGGTTTTTGGTACAGGGTGAGCTTGTGGAGCTCGAGATGGCTGCCAATGGCTAAAACCCTAGATCTGCCCTAGCCAAAGGAAGATTGAACCAGAGTCGAACCCTTGGCACGGGAGTGCCCTCCCTCCTTTTATAGTCGTCTTGGTCCTCTTCCGCCCAAACATTTGGGCGGGAAGGGTTGCCACATCCCGACGAAGGAGGAGACACGGTGCACCATAAAGGTGAAGTCCACCATAAAGGTAGAGCCCATGGACGCGGTCCACGGCAGGGGAGCAGCGTCACCAAAGCTGAAAAGAGGCACCGTCCAGCCAGGACGGTGGGCTGGCGCAGCTGGCGTGGAACGGGTCCCGCGGTGACGTCGCCGTTGGAGCGTAGCTGCAGGCGGTCTCCTTATCACCAAAGCGGCAAGTCTCGTTGTCCGCTTTGCTTGGCGCTGCTTTGTTGACCCCTTTATTCATCAGAACGGCAACTGGGGCGCTGGCGTCATCGCGCTTTGGCGCGCCAGCGACTCTGCGGGAAGCGCAGAGCCCATGTGCGCTCTGCCGCGGAGGCAGAGCTGGCTTCGAGAGGAAGGAAGCCTTCCCGAGGCGAAAAGCCTCGGCAAGCTTCAAGGCTTAGTCCTTAGCCGAAATCCTGGTGGCGCCTTGAGGCGCTTTCTTGTAGAGAAATCCCCTGTCGAGACTCGACAGGCTTGGAGAGCCTCTACAGGCCGAAGCTTGGTCCTTAGCGAAAATCAGGCTGAAGAGTTCCTTGGGCCCTGGCGGGCCGGCCCGTGGTACCCTGGTTTCCACTGTGCCGACAGTAGCCCCCGGGCCCACGATGGGCACGCCGGAGTTGCCGACGGAGGCGAAGCGTCGAGGGCCCAACAGAGCCTGCCAGGGCCGCGACACGTGGAGCGCGACGGTTGCGCTCGCGGCCACGATCTCCTCGGCTTCAACGGGCGTCGTGGTGGGACCCGCCACGACCGAGCGCCCGGTCAATAAAGTCTGGGCGCGCAGACTGCGCCCGTCACTTCTCCCATTGCTCCGCCGCCCACTTCTTCCAACGACTCCTTCTTTCCAGAGCGCTCCTTCTCCACGGTTGTCTTTCTTCTCTCCGGCGAGCGATGGCACCCAAGAAAGCGGGCACCGACGCGAAGGGCAAGGCCACGGTGCAGGCCGGCTCGTCGGCCGGCGCGTCGGCGGCAGCGTTGCGCGGTGCGGCCCTTACGGCGGCGATGCCGCCGACCCGCGTCTCCGCGGCGGCGATAGCCAAGGTGCGTCACATGGTGGCGGCGGGCTCCAACGAGCACGGGGCCACCGAGATGAGGCCAAGCGGCAGCAGGCTCGCCGACGAGTTCTACCCCGTCTTCCTCCACACTCTCTATGCTGGCCTCGTGCCGCCATTTTCTGACTTCCTCCTGGCGATCCTGGAGACGTACCAGATCCATTTGCTCCATCTTCACCCCAACTCCATTCTCATTCTCTCCATCTTCGCCTACTTTTGCGAGGCCTACATCGGCATTC
>QRDG01000231.1:920956-952733 GCA_012064385.1 Puccinellia tenuiflora | reverse complement strand
CCTTTGAGAGGAGGGGGGCACCCATATATATAGGTGGGAGGGCTGCCACACTTGGTGGCTAGGCGGTATGGGACTAATCCCATACCAGCCCGCCCCCCTGATGTAGCCCAACCCACTCCATCACCATGTCATGCGCTTCAACGTACGCCAAGCCACCAAGGACTTCAAAGGGCGGCAGGGAACTCCATGGACTCCAACCATCCAAGGCCTACGCGTGGAAAAGGAGGAGAAAACGTCAAGATGAAGGAGGCGGAGGTAGTCTGGCCGGCTCCCAGGCCGGCCACATGCCAGAGGCAGCCGGCCTCCAGCCCGGCCTAGGCCGGCTCCCAGGCCGGACACGCGCCAGAGCCAGCCGGCCTCCCAGCCGGCCTAGGCCGGTTCAGGACGGTCCACCGCCGCGGCCCTGCACTCCGTTTTGTACTAAGACTATAAATAGCTCTTCCCCTCTTCCTTTTTGGGTTAGACTAAGAATGAACTAGAGAGTGAGCGTTGCTCCTTCCCGTGATGGGTTCCTCCGAGGAGGATGATGATCTTGTTGTAGCTACTCTTTCACTTAGGTGTCTCTAGTAGTGCAAACCAATCTTTCACTGCTTACTGCGGTGATTCTATTGGATCGGTGGACCGGCCGGTAAGAGGAATCGTTTAACAAGAGTAAGATTGGCTTGGTTTCTTGATCCAACGGCTCTCTTTTGAGGGTTGTTGTTGGGTGGGATCCTTGCAGGTTTTGCTAGTTATCCCCTTTGTTTTGCCCATGATTTTCCCCTGATTCCCCTCCGTGTTCATCGTGTTCTTCGTCTTCATCCACTTTCCCCCCTCAATCCGTGAAGATCGGCCAAACCCCACATCATATGGTATCAGAGAAAGGGTTTCCCATGGATTTGCCTTTGTTTCCACCCCAAATCCATAAAAATTTCTTTGATTTGTTAATTTCAAAAATTTCCACCAAAAATAGCCCCAAATTGCTTTTGGATCGATCTGAGATTCTTGTGAGTTTTGGTAGGTTTGATCCGTGGATCCATTGCTATACTTGTTGATCTACCTCCCTTTGCGTTCCCATGGCCAAATTTCTTGATTTCCCCTCCGATTTGGTGTTTTCGGGCCGTTTTCCACCCAAATCGCCCATTTTTCGCGTCACGGAAGGTAGTGCCAGCCGGCCTCCCGGCCAGCCTAGGCCGGCTCCTAGGCCGGCTCCCTAGCTGAGGCAACCGGCCTCCCAGCCGGCCTAGGCCGTCTCCCAGGCCGACCTCTCTAAAATTCCGAAAATTTGTTTTGGCCATAACTTTTCACTCCGGACTCCGTTTTTGGTGATTTTCGTCTCTAATCGAAGCTACGACAAGCTCTACATCACCACAGCAGTTGATCCATCATCTATTGCCATGCCACACCAAATTTCGTGAGCAAGGAAGGGACATGCCACTCCAAGGTTGGACGATCGTCGGCAAAAGGTATAATTCCCAAATCTTCTCCCACCTTGCATCACTTGTTAGCCAAGCCATTTGTGCCATCTTACCTATTGAGACTAGCTCATCTATGGTGCTTGGGTTTTGCACACTTGATACCTCGTAGTGTTCCGAGCAAACTTGTATGCGCTAGTTGATATAGTTGTTGTGGCAAGCAAAGTGAAAGGCAAAATAGAAAAGAGAATAAGAGGCCAAACGAGAATAGAAAAGAATCAAGAAGAGAAAAGAAAAGAAAAGCCTCAATGCCATATCTCTTGTAGGTCGCGCAAGCGCGATGAAAATTCATAGGTGTGGTATCTTTGTGCAAATCTTGTAGCCCACCAATAATTGCAATCGAGTTGGTTTCTCTTGTACTTGTGCGACTTGAGCTTTAGTATTCCCTAGGTCCATCACTAGCTCATTTTGGTTGCACAAGTCCCACTTTTCAAAGCTTGTGTTTCTGTGCTTCACTCATATCCTTGAGAACGACTTGTATTTGCTTTGTGATCATCGTGGTTCTCTACTTGCCTTTACAATATCTTGGTTTCCGGTTGTTCCATTTGGTTTCCACAATTCATACCTATCCACTCATAAGTCGTGTGTGTTTTGGGAGTTGCGTTTGGATCTTTGAAATTCAAGTCACCCGCATTCTTGTGTATCGGTTTCTCTTTGCATGGTCCACTAGTTCCAATACTATCTACTAGGTGAGGTTGGGTTTCTTTAGTTCCTTTCACCTCCACATATATATACACCTGGTCTTGTGATTGGCCATGTCTAGTGAGAGCGGGGCGTCCTATGGAGGCCATGATGATGAGAACATGATAAGCGACAACGACTACGGCGCGCCAAGCATGGATGACATCATGAACGACAACAACTATGGCGCCCCAAGCATGGATGACATGGTGGACCACGACATCGACGACACCTCCACAAGCATGGACTCATGGCGGAGCACCACCACTACTACAACTATGACGCCGCAATCGTCCACGACATGGAGAGCTACACCGACTTCGAGCCCACAAGCGTTAACGACATGGTGGACCACTACAATGACTACAACTCCATGATGTGGCGGACCCCTACATGGACTACGACTCCTCAAGGCACGTCAAGGATCTCCAACGAGGCGATACACATCATGTAGATGACGACACCGACGATGAGTCCCCACCTAGAACGATACTCAAGGACACGAATTCAAGAGCGCCACCGCCGTCAAGCACCTACTTCAAGCTCAAGGAGACGGAGCACAAGGCATCTTCACCTAGAGGACAAGGAGACAACGCCCTCCTCCTCGACGTCAAGCTACAATCACCCTCGAGATGGCGGCCAACACAAAGTGCCTATGCACATGAGTCTTCGTCAAGGAACACCAAGGATCTTCATCGTGTCGTCTACTCATGATCATCATCGACGTCACTACGAGGACTCAAGCCACTCAAGGCCACGCCATCAAGAAACTACTTCCACACACAAGTTGGCGGCAAGTACACATCATATGGAGTCTCTTCCGCGTGCCACAACCAAAAGGGTGTCCAAGAGTAGATCACACTCCAAGAAGGACCGGGACATGCTTCTCAAACTCAAGGCCGACCTCGACAAGTTGAAGACCAAGCTCGACACCGACAATGCCAACTTTCAGATCGAGCAAGCCGAGCTCAAGACCATCCGCGAGGACTTCATCGCCGGCTTATCCAAGTTCTCAAGCCCTCACATGAGACTTCACGAACCACATTGTCCACTCCACTACACGATGGTGACCATGAAGACGGTGAGAAGATGGTCGAGCATGGGATTTTTACCTCGACCAAGGAGGCGAGCATTGAAGAGTCTACCACTTGTGACGGAGAGCCAAGTGAAGAGGTTGAGCATGGGAGTTCCCTTCAACCAAGGCGGTGAATGGGAGTCGAGCAGACCGAGCCTATCCCTATGTGCTTGAATGATAAAATGGTACCAATCCCATGTGAGCATGAGAGCCACCTAGCCCACTTGAGTGAAGTGATAGTGAGTTGAGTGCCTCCACCATATGCGAGATTGAGTGCTTCCACTTTGAGGAATGAGTGATACACACCTTGAGTTGGGAGAGGTAGTTGAGAGGTCAAGTGAGGCCATTTCGATTTCTAACAACTTACCCTCTACCTCTAGTGTGTTTTCATGTTGTACTAGGTCCCATGGATGTTGCGATGCCTAGCCTCGACATGATGGTGCCTACTATGTAGAGGATGTACATGGAGGATGAAGACGATGCCACCCCATGCTTACATGGAAATGTACAAGTCGGCCACATGACGCCGCTACTCTCTACCACAACACCTACTTCACATGAGCGGGACTACAAAGGTACGCATATGGCCGGGGGTTGATGATGCCATGATCCCACTAGTGGACATGATGACTTGTGATTGCTTGCATGGCTAGGTTGATCCTTTTGATGTCACATATACTTCTTTCATATTCCCATGTGATAATTTGTTTCAAACCAATGCGATCAGCGGAATTACCCATTTTGATGATCTTTCCAATACATGCCTTGTTATGAAACTTTCATCAACTTTTCTCCCATTGTTTGCATCCAAGAAGTTGAACAATTTCTCTTTCCAATGCTTGGTTTGCAATAATGTTGATATGATGTCTTATGAGAATGCCCCCATAGCTTTCTCACAATTTGGAGATTCTTCCTTTTGCCATGTTGAGAATTTACCCTTCCTTTTGCATATTGACCACTCACATATGTCATACATTCATTTTGATTTTGGTGTGTTTGGTGATGTGCAAATGGAGAGATGCGTCATAATGGATGATGCATTCATGTACCATGCACACAATTTCTTTTTATGGAATTTTGTGTGTAATGGCTCACGCTTCATAATGTCAACCTCAATTGAGAATGAGTTGACAAAAAGAGCTCTTGAGAGCATTTTCCATGAGAGTTGTGGCTCCATTCCACCTCTATTGCCTTTTCCATGTGTTGCATCGAACAAATTGAACAATTGCTCTTTCCTTTGGTTCGCGTGCACACATGTGAGTGCTTTGATTTTCCGTTATGACATTCATGCTCCCTTGATCTTCCTTGTAGATGATTTATGTGTCGCCGCAAACTTGATGAGCAATTTCTCTTCCCTTATGTTTGTTGGCCACCATAATGATATTTTGAGCATGTCTTGTCATGAGGCCTTTGGTTGTTGTCTTATTGGGTTGCAACAAAATCGATGAAACTTGCTCTTCTCTTTGCTTTGTTTTCACCCATGATGGCGATGATAAGAGCCTCTCTCACCTTGTGTGGTTTCACAAACTTCTCTTTCCGATGCTTTCAATGCAATGAACATCACATGGTTCACAATGACACTACTAGGAAACTAGCTATAGGTGGAATGCTATTTTGTGGCACACCAATATTTCATGCGCCACTAAATTTTTTTTTGTGGCGCACCAGTTTCCATGCGCCACTAGATTCAGATTTTCTGTGGCGCATCTGGAGAACATGCGCCACTAAAAGAAGACATTCTGTGGCGGACCTTCCTCCATGCGCCACAGAAATTCTGTGGGCCCCACAACCAACGGCTGGCTTGCATCCTACGCCGCCTTTTCTGTGGCGCATGGAGCAAGGTGCGCCACAGAAATGTACATTTCTATGGCGCATCTGGCCCCATGCGCCACAGAAATATGGTGGGCCCGGCACCAATGATTAGGGGCTGCACAATTCTGTGGCGCATGGGTCCACATGCGCCACAGAAAGTGAAATTTCTGTGGCATGTGGTTCCATGCGCCACAGAATTGTGCAGCATTTTTTCACCCCACACGCACCCCCCCCCCCCGTGGATCGCCTTTTCAGTTTTGCACCAAGTGAAAGGAAATGATAAAAAAATTTAAAAATAAAATCCTTTCAGATATAGGGAAGGTTTAGGGTCTATTTGTTAGAAAAAATTTAAAATACACATTTTGACTTTTTTTCCAAAAGTAGGTGAAAAAAATTAAAATGGGCATAACTTTTGCATACGGCGTCGAAAAAATGCGTTTAATACCTTAAAAAAAACTAGAGAAAATTTCGGATTCTCAAAATTCCAAACGAAAAAAAAGTTATGGACAACAGAAGAAATTTTCCAGCAAAATCAAAAAAATTCAAAAAAAATACAATTATGTGGCGCATGTCTAGCCCATGCGCCACAGAATTGTTGGGCGGGATTCCAAATTTTGAATCCCGCCGGCACCGCCCTTCTCTCCCTCTCTTTCTTTCTCTCCTCCACTTCTTCTCCCTCCACTTCTCCTCTCCCCTCTCTCCTCTCCTCCACTTCTCCCTCCACTTCTCCTCTCCCTTCTCCCTCCTCCACTTCTCCTCTCCACTTCTCTCCCCTCTCCTCCCTCCTTCTTCTCTCTCCTCTCCTCTCCTCCACATCTTCTCTCCTCCTCCTCCACCTCCGGCCACCTCCTCCACAACTCTGGCGACCTCCACCTCCGGCGACCTCCTCCACAACTCCGGCGACCTCCACCTCCGGCGACCTCCCCACCACCACCCCGGTGACCTCCTCCACAACCTCAACCTCCGGTGACCTCCTCCTCCACCCCCACCCGCCTCCTCCCCTCCACCTCCACCTCCACCTCCGGCGACCTCCTCCACCACCGGCGACCTCCTCCTCCACCCCGGCGACCTCCTCCACAACCTCAACCTCCAGTGACCTCCTCCTCCACCCCGGCGACCTCCTCCTCCTCCTCCTCCACCTCCACCTCCACCTCCGGCGACCTCCTCCACCACCGGAGACCTCCTCCTCCACCCCGGCGACCTCCGACGACCCCTTCCTCCACCCACGGCAACACGGTCTCCGAAATAAATTTGATAATTCAAATTGGCTTAATTCATTTTTCTATTTTTGAAACCAAGTTAAACCTTCCAAAAATTTAAACTAAAATCATGGGGGGCTTCAATGTTATTGTTAGAGCCTCCATGAATATTTTCAGTATTTTTGGAAATGTTTAAGTGCTTCAATTAAATACAAATTGGAAATTGTCTAAAATGACTATAATTAAAAAATGTGAACAAAGGTTGGCCAAAACATTTTATTTTGCCTCACCAAATTTTGTGGAGCACCTAAAGGTTAAGTGGAGCCCACCTGAATTTTTGTGAAATTTATAAAAATGGTTTAGGTCCTACATAAAATCCACTAAACTGCCTCAGGACCTTTTTGCAATTAATTCAAATGTTGCCAGGGGTTCCCTGGAAAATTTCCTTTTCCTCTCCACAGTGGCCGACGGCACTGGCGCCATGCCGCCGTGCCCCCACCGTGGTCGTCGTCCACTCGTCCCCCGTGGCCAATCCGCCCACGACGAGGACCCCCACCTGCTCCTCACCCCGTTTCCCCACTTGCTGCTCCCTCGCCTCGTCCTCTCTCCTCCTCACGAGCTCCACCGTTCCCGCAGCTAGTGCCGAGCTCGCCGCCGTCACTCCAGTGCACCCCAGTTAGATCGAAACGGATAGCGAGCTCCGCCTGGTCTCTTCTCCCCCTCCCCTCCCCCTCCCCACCGGCCGAATCGGGCCGAGGTCGCCGGAGCCGACGCGTGCATCCTCGACTTCCCAACCGCGGCCGTCGCCCGCCGGCCTCGATTCCGGCGTCCTCAACGTCCCCATCGTCGTCGAGTACTCACCAATCAACGGGGGTGAGTTCCTTGTAATGCCTAGGCTCTTCCCACGCTTGTTTTTCCCTCTCTCGCCGTCGTTTCACACACCGGCGGCCACCGCCGGCGTCACCGTCCCGCGCGCCCGGCCTCGGACCCAGCTGGGCCGGCCGAAGGCCGGACGGCTCGGGTAGGTACCCGGCCTCGCTCTCGGCCTGGGCCGGCCACGGGCCGGAAGCCTCGGCCACTCGCCCGGCCTCGCACGCCCGGACTGGGCCGGCCAAAGGCCGGTGCCTTCGGGCACCCACCCGGCCTGCAGCCCGGCCTGGCCGGCATTAGGCCGGCCAGTCTGGGAAATGTGTTTTCCTTTTTGAATTCAAAACAAATTGGAATAATTCATATCTCTTTAAATATTGCTTCAAAAATAGCAAACAAAATACCAAAATGTTCAGCAAAACAAACCCTTTGTGTTAGAAGCATTGAATTAGTCTTTTGGATTTATATTCTTGCTGTTCAAATATGAATTCCAAAAAGGGTTCAAATAATACCTAATTTGGGAAAATCATAACTTATTAAATATTGATCCAAAAATTATGAATAAGATATCAATGTGATCAACACTTCAAATGCAATCAAACCATGCTAATATCACATCATAATCACAAATATTTAGTTGATGTTATTCATAATTTGTTTAAAAAATTAAATTCAGTTAATTATTTAATTCGCTATTTATTCATCGGTGCTCCGAAAATTACAAATGAGGTACCAAAATGATCGGAAGAACAAACCCTATCCATTCATGTCATGTTCATGCATATTGAGCCACTTCTCTAATAATGTAATGATTTATAAGTAATGTGGTCACTAAGATAAATATGGAGTTGTGTCCAAATAATTGCACTACTTATTTGGAACTCCATTTAATTTGTTAAATAAATTAAATGATAATATCAATGCATCAACTTGTCATGTCATCATGTGATTGTGCGTTGCACCTCTCCCTCGTGTGATTTATTTGTTCTTTGTGTTATTTTGGGTATCAATAGATTCCGGAGTCGAGGGTTCCCCTATCTACCCCCCCGACGAGCCGTACTACACACCCCGGCAGCAAGGCAAGAGATAACCTAACCTTCTTGGGCACTTAGCATCCTAATGATTTATAAACTATTTTATCCACCATAATATTGCATGCGATTCAAATGTCTCTTTTTGATCAAGATGTAGAGGATCCTATGAATGCATGTTTATCCCCGAACCAATACATGTATCCCTACCTATGAACCCTAGGTTTGATGTGTTGGTCGGAGACAAGATTTTAGTTATTGTATTTATATGCTCAGAAATGCTTAGCCATGCTTAGTTAAATGCTTATTGTCCATTGATTTAATTCCATGATGATGATGTTGATGGAATGTCGGACATGGCGGTTACTCGTGGGTACTTAATTAATTTGCTTAAAAAGGCTTGGGTGAGTTGCCATCGGGGATGGTGTTTTGCCTCACTCTTGCCCCTAGGTGCGAGTTCTTGTCTCTAGACTCAAGATCGAGCGTGCTGCCATTGGTGGGTGTATGGGCGCCTTACTGACCAAATATTTGTGAGGGGCTTGTCAAGGGTCCTCTAGTTTGCTATTTCCATTTGCGCTGTGTGGTGTGGGTGGAAAAGAAACGAAGAGGACGGTGGTGTTTAGGATGTGGCCACGGGGCAGGGCGTTGGAGGTGTTGAACCTGTCCTTCCGCACACTGATGGCCCTTGAGTAAGCCTCATGCATTGTAAAGGTCTAACCGCGCCCGCTCGCCGGCCTTCCCCGAAAGAGGGCCAATTAGGTGAGCCGGATGGTACCAATGGGTAAAATAGTACACCCTTGCAGAGTTTAATCTTTTCGAAAATCCATGTCCGCGGTTATGGACGACTTGGGAACGGATATACGAGATCATAGAGAACTTTAACCTAATTGATATGGCAGCTAAAGGTTGCATAATCAACTTGTGATAAAGGTTCATTTCCTCGAGGGTGATTCGAGGGGGTGCCTTTGGTGGAGATGAGGGTTGGTTATGGCTACAAGTAGGTTCGATGAGAACCGAGATGAAAGGTTTACTCTCTTACCCCCTTTATAAAAACTATTCTGAGTAGACGAATGCCATGTGTCATTTATGTCTCGGTTTATGAAAATTCGCTTTATGCAAAAGAAATACATATATAGCTCTAGAGCCTCCATCAGCATCGGGCCTATATCGCCCTACTAAACTTGCGAGTACGTCGTACGCAGTCTCTCTTTGCTGCCTTTATATTTGAATTTCAGAGGAGGACGACACCGAGCAGCTAGGTGGGTTCTTCGTGGACGTCGACTAGTAGTCCGGGGTTCCCAGGTGGCAGCTTGGGACCGTGGAACAAGCTGGCTTGGGTGATGTTTATTGTAGACCTCTTAGGCCATATAATTGCTTCTTGTTGTTAGACAACACTACCCGTTTCCGCTTGATGTACTGATGTATCGGTGATCCTTTTTGTGTGTAATATTTGTATCTTCTCTTATATGAGTTGCTATATGCTTTTGTGTCGTAGAGTCTGCAATGTGCCAGTTGTTCCACAAGTCTCGGTCTCTTTACTATACGTGATAGCGATGTCTGAGCTTATGGCATGATCGAGGTGTTGTGTGCCGATGATCCATTCCGAGCACACCTGCCAATGAGTTTTGGCCTGGGATTGGTAAACCCAGTAACCTTCGATTGTGTAGCATGACCGGTTGCACAACGCTTCACTTATGTAGTTCTGGGGTCGGGGCGCTACAAGTTGGTATTAGAGCAGGACTGCCTGTAGGAAACCCTTTCTATTGGTCGATGTCGAGTCTAGTTGAAAATTATCTATAACCTAAAAAAAATGAGTTTGAAAACCTTCTTAGGATTCTTTTTACTCCTGATCCAACTCGCTCTACTCTGATTCTTATCTCTATTTGTTTGAGCTCGTTGTCAAAGTTTTAGGTTCTCGGGGTTTGGGTTCTTACCGTCCAATTATTTCTCGAGTTCGTTGTATCCGTTTGCTATCGCCGCGATGACATGGCGTCATCCGTGGTTGTCTCAATCTGTCTTCATGATCAATGCATCTTAAGTCTCTATATCTGCAAGGGCTCTAATGATCTATCCTATCTGTCGGAATTGTTTACTAACTATGTCCTTGTTCCAAATCTTCAGAATGGCTCCTACCCGTCGTGGGGGAACAAAGCAATCCTGATGCACCACCGCCACCCTCAATGGCGGAGGTTCTGATGGCCATCGAGCAAAACCGCCTGTGCAATGAGCATTTGCTCGAGCAGCTGGTGCAGCAAGGGGCCAGGAGGAACAACGACTGCACCACTCTCACCGAGTTCTTGCGGTCCCAACCTCCTACCTTCACCGAAGCTAAGGAGCCGCTTGATGCGGATGATTGGCTCCGAGCTCTCGAGCGCAAGTTTGTTGCTCTTCACGTTCCGGTGGCGGAACAAGTCAATTTCGCCACCTACCTGCTGAATGGAGCCGCCGGCTCCTGGTGGGAGAGCCACGTGGCAATGTTTGCCGCGGGCCATGCTTTCACTTGGGAGGATTTCCGCGCCGCTTTCCGTGCGGCGTACATCCCCAAGCCTGTCATGGACCTCAAGAGGAGGGAGTTCCTGGACTTGACCCAGGGACGCATGGACGTCCAAGCCTATGGGCGGGAGTTCAACCACCTCTCCCGTTACGCCCCTCGGGACGTGACGAATGATAGGAGCAAGCAATACCTCTTCCGCAAGGGGCTCGCACCTCGTCTCCGATACGAGCTCCTACCCTTCAAGTTCACCTCCTATCAAGGAGCTCTACAACCAGGCTCTTACCATGGAGCAGGGTAGGAAGGAGCTGGAGGCTTCTAAGAGGCCAGCTTCCGTGGACCACCAGAGCTCCTCCTCCTCTGAGGGCAAGAAGCGCAGGGTCTTCGTGCCTTTCAGCGCTGTGCCACGCGCTCCTTCGCGCCAAGGCCCACTGGGTACTTGCCACCTCCGCCTCGCCCAGCTACTTCGACCTTGGGTGCGGCTGGAGGCGGTTTTCGACCTCGACTTCCTGAACCACCGGGACTCACCTGCTACAACTGTGGCCAGCCGGGTCATTTCTCAAAGGATTGCCCGGAGAAGGCACCCGCTCCCTCCACCCCAGCAGCCAAGGCTACCACCGTCAGCCGTGGCCGCCTGAACCACGTCTCGGCTGAAGGCGTTGAGGAGGACCCCAGTGTTCTCATGGGTACGCTTCGAATCAATGCATATCCAGCTTCAGTTTTATTTGATTCTGGAGCCTCGCATTCATTCATATCCATATCATTTGCACACAACCATCAAATACCGTTGAATATGGATTCCCCGCTAGTGGTTAAGACCCCAGGGTATCGTTGGCAAACCAAGTGGGTTACTTCTGAGGTGCAGATTTCATAGGTTCAATACCTTTTCCGTTCCAGTTGATAGCCCTGAAGTCAGAGGGTCTGGATGTTATTCTGGCATGGACTGGTTAGTCAAGTATCAGGCCAACCTGGACTGTGCTGCCAAGACTGTCACAGTGATCCACCAATCTATGGGGAAGTGCGTTATTGGTCCCCTTCATCCGCAGCTCCATCCGCTGCCACTCCTCTTTCTTCGGAGATCAGTCTGTACTTCATGGAAGGTATCACCCACCCCGCCTAAAATGCATGAGGTGAAGGTGGTGTGTGAATTCCCTGACGTCTTTCCCGAAGAATTGCTTGGCATGCCACCTGATCGAAGTGTGGAATTTGTCATCGAATTGGTTCCGGGAACCGCCCAAATTTCCAAAAGGCCCTACCGTATGCCAACGGAAGAGATAACTGAATTAAAGATGCAACTTGATGAGCTGCTAGAAAAGGAATTCATCCGGCCGAGTAGCTCACCTTGGGGCTGCCCGGTCATCTTTGTCAAGAAGAGGGATACAAATGTTCCTCGACTGGTTGTTGATTACCGCCCCCTGAATGCGGTGACCATCAAGAACAAATATCCTATCCCCAGAATAATTGACTTGTTCGATCAACTAGCTGGTGCAACGGTATTCTCCAAGATGGATCTGAGGTCAGGCTACCATCAGATAAAAATCCGAAAGGAGGATATTCCGAAGACGGCTTTCACTACCCGCTATGGGTTATATGAGTACACCGTCATGTCCTTCGGCCTCACAAATGCTCCGGCTACATTCATGAGGCTGATGAACTCCATCTTCCACGAGTATCTCGACAAGTTTGTCATCATTTACATCGATGACATCCTTGTCTATTCCAAAACCGAAGAAGAACATGCTGAGCATCTTCGGCTAGTCTTGACCAAGCTCTGTGATCACCGCCTCTATGCCAAGTTCTCCAAGTGTGAGTTTTGGCTAAAGGAGCTCATTTTTCTCGGTCATGTGGTGTCAGCTGCCGGAGTAGCGGTGATACCATACAAGATTCAGGCAATCCTGGATTGGCCAACTCCCAAGTCCGTCAAAGATATCCGAAGCTTCCTTGGATTGGCGGGTTATTACCGTCGATTCATCGAGGGCTTTTCCAAGATAGCCAAAGCACTGACTAACCTCCTCAAGAAAAACAAATAATTTGTGTGGTCAGACAAAGCGGAAGAAAGTTTCCAAACTCTCAAGGTCAAGCTCACTACCACCCCGGTGCTTGTCCTTCCTGACACCGACAAAGACTTTGTCGTCTATTGTGATGCATCCCTCCAGGGTTTGGGCTATGTTTTGATGCAAGAAGGCCACGTGGTAGCCTACGCTTCTCGACAACTCAAGCCACATGAGCAAAATTATCCAACTCATGATCTAGAGCTTGCTACCATGGTACATGCTCTGAAGCAATGGAGGCCCTACCTGTTGGGCAACCATTGCGAGATCTACTCCGACCATCAAAGTCTGAAGTATCTCTTCACCCAGCCGGATCTGAACTTGAGACAGAGAAGATGGATGGAATTGATTAAAGACTATGATGTAACCCTCAACTATCAGCCCGGCAAGGCAAATGTCGTGGCGGATGCTCTGAGCCGCAAAGCCTATTGCAATACCTTGATGGTTGAAAAGGCTCAACCTGCACTTCATGAGGAGTTTGCTAGGTTGAATCTGGAAATTGTTCCTTCCAGTTTTCTAGCTAACCTCGAGATCAAATCCAGCCTTGAGGATGAAATCAAGGCCGCCCAGCAGCTTGACGCTGAAATCCTCGAAATCAAAGAGAAGATAGCAAATGGGAAGGCCGCTTGTTTTATGGTTGATGACCATGGTGTTGTCTACTTCGGTAACCATCTAGTGGTGCCCAAGAGTGGGAACACTAAGGAGTTGATCCTCTCAGAAGCTCACGAGTCACCCATCTCTATTCATCCGGGTGTAAGCCCCACTTAGCGGAAATAAACATTTCGCCAAGTAGAACCACAATTGGATTACATCACATGCACATGTACGACACAAAAAGATAAATAAACATAGTTCGAAATACTTTTATTACATCACAGGGGATCATACGTCCTGAATACAGCGGAAGCAGTCACTCGTCTGAGTACAGACTACATCAAAGGCCAATGGCCGGAAAATAAAAGAGGGGACCCGCCCACGGTGGTCTCAGGCTGCCGCCTAGGATCTCGATCTACTCGTCGTAGTTAGCGTCGAACTCTATGTAGTAGCCACCATCTGGATCGTCAAACTCTGCTATCACTCCTGCATCGGTGAAAACACGGGCACCGGCCGATGGTATGAGTACGGGGGTACTCAGCAAGTCTTACGCACAAGGGTAAATGAAGGTACGATGCACATGCATTGGGATTGAAAAGGGGCTGTATGTGGACTTGCAGCAGCAGCACCTAACAACTACAGAAGACACGCTACAACTTGCGCCTAATTAGAATAAGGGAAGAGAGCGCTTGCGCTACTGGGCTAAACTACTCACCAAGCAATACCCGTCCTGAGACACTCCATCGTATCATATTCCCACGAGGAAGAAGTCCGGACAATCACACGTTGATCAAATTTTAGCAGGTTTATTATTCGAATATGGCTATTTACTAGTCAAATTAGCTATTTAAGAGCTATGGTGATATCTACGATCTTTTTAGCCAGCACATTAACCAAGTCATCCATAACCGCGGACTCGGCTTTTCGAAAGATTTAACCCTGCAGAGGTGCCCAAATGTAACCATACACGTTCAATCAACCACATGCCACAGAGGCATTTAGGTATCTCAACACGACCTTCCCCATCACTACTACATTGGATAGAGAGCCACCTATCTGAGACTGATCCACGTCGAGAGCCCGGCCGAAACTCCTTTGTGGGCCCAAACGTTTGTGACTACGCACTAGGTGGCACAAACTACCATGAGCCGGCCACTTCGCATCATACCGCACCTATATGCGTCACTCATCCTCATCATGCTGATCTTTCTGTGATATGCTCCAAATGGTAAACACCCGAACTAGTTGTGGCTCCCTAACCAATATAGCAGATCCGGTACTGAGTTGCCGGGGGTTCCATAAGTCTTCCCACGTGTGGGTAGGGCACTCATTCTTGGATAAGCGGAAAAGAACGGTTTTTCCTAGGCGACACTAGCAGAACAAATCACCATAATTGGCCTTCCGCCGGTGCCTTATCTTTAATATAATAAGGTGATTCCCACATAGCAAGTCTTCAATTATTAAGATATACCAGCTAAACATGTGATAGACTACAATCAACTCCTAAGCATGCTAGTAGATAGTAACTGGAAACAAGCATAGGATATAGGCAGGCATATCAGGAATAACTAGACTTCTATTAGGCTATGCAATTCTAATAGGAATCGTAAGACACAACAGAACGGAAGTCCTAAAGCATGCAAGACAGGAATAGGCATCACATGAGAAAGTTGGGGAGGGGCTGCTTGCCTGTTGGCTTAGTAGCCTGGTACTGGGCTAGATCCTCGGAGGTGTCGGGGTACTCAGCAACGTCGTCGTCTACGGTAACCCCAAAACATAACAAAAGGCAAAATCAATACAAATGCATTCAATTGAGCATGATGACATGACAACTTTAATTATGCAGCAATTTAAGTGCTAAACATTTTATTAGGCAAGTTAAAATTAGGGTTTAGCAATTTAATAAACAAATATGGCAATTAGGGCATTTAATTAATTCAATTAATTGGATTTCCAAGATACCCGAAAGTTAATTTGTTTAAATCATGCATGAAAAATAAGATTTGGACAGGTTGCAATTTTAGCTTTAATTTGATATAAAATTCATAATTTTTGGAATTGTAAATCAAAAGTTATGGATTTTGCAACATTAATTAGTTAGCAAAAGATATATTTATTTTAGACATTTATATTAATTCCAAAATTAAAAAAAATTATATTTGAACAGATTAAAAATTTCTGAGTTCAAAACATATTTTTATTGCAATTTTGAATTCGAAAAGGCCAAAAATTAAATAGGTGAAAAACAGGACATAACTTAAAGATAGGGACCTAAAGGTGAAAGTTTTTCGAAAACTGGGTTTTTCTAGAAAGTTCCAGATCTGGATCTGGATCTGAACATTTTTCCACCGGCTGATTTCTACACCTGTGGCTGACATGTGGGACCGGTCAGTGGCTGGCCGAAAGAGTAAAAAAGGGGGGTGGATTTATTCGGCCGGGACTGGGGATCGAACCCGGGCCGCTGTGGTGCGGATCAGAGGACAGGAACCAGTTGGGTTGTAGCGAGGATCTTGTCCTTGTACAGAACCGAAACCATTGAGGTGTTGCTGCTCGGTATCTGAACTGTAACTGAAACTGAACCCAAATTCAGACAACGGTGACAGGCATTGGCGGCGACAGGGAAGTGGTGGCCGGCGTCGACCATGATCTGGTGGCGCGGGTGAGGGGATCGTGCGCATGCAGGTGCTGGTGTGCGTGTGTGTGTGCGTGCAGCTAGTGCATGGGCTCGAGCAGAGGAGACAGCACGAGCTCGTGGTCGAGCTGTCCGTGCTCGATATGGAGGTGCACCTATGGCAACGGCGACGGCTACACTCGAAGGCGCCCACAGAGCAAGGGAAGAGGCGAGGGACGGCATGGATGGCGGTGTGCTCACCGAGGGCGTCGAAGCAGGGAAGGTTGACGACGGCGAGCGACCGGTGTCGATGAAGTAGGGGAAGCAGACGGGAAAGAAATCACCGGCGGCTCCGTGCTCCTCTTCGGGCGGACGTAGACGAAGGAGTCGTTCCCCAGCGGCTCCAGCTCCTGGCTCCCGGCGTAGTCGACGTAGATGTAGTCGACCTCCTCCTTAGCCCGGCGCAGACCCCATGGCGGCTCCTCGACGACGAACTCCTCTGGCTGCGGGTGGTGTGGCTCGGTTGGTAGAGATCGGGGAGGAAGAAGGAGAGGAGATGGTGGCGGTGGAGAGGGAAGGGGAGAGCTAGGATTTGGTGGTAGAGAGGCGCTGGCTGGTGGCTTTATAGGCGGAGGAAGCAGGTGGCGCGGTGGACACTTCCGTCGCCACCGTGACAGCGACGGGCGGGAGACGTACGCGTGAGAGGAGGGTGCGTAGAAGAGGGAAAAAGGGAAAAGGCCGGCTGGGCTGGGCCGTAAGCGGGATGGTGTGGGAGAGAAGGAAAGAGGGAAAGGAGAGGAAGGAGAGCTGCTCGGCCCAGCTCTAGTTTTTCTAGTTTTGCAATTTCTATTTTTCCCAGAATTAAAGAGAAGGAAAAGAGAAACAAAGTAAACCAGGGTTTGAGTTTCCTCAAAACTTTATTTTGTTAAATTGCAATTTCAAATAACATTTTAATTTGTTTGTCCAAAAATAGTTTTTTTGGTTGTTAATTATTTGAATTGCAATTTAATTGTTGTGTAGCATGTGATACACATAAAATAACAAATTGTTTTTGGTTGTTTTTATTTTAATTCACAAATACAACCACTAAGATGATGTCATGCTGATGCAAGATTGAAAACAATTTGGAAATTTAGAGGGGATTACTTTTGGGATGTTACACCTGGTAGCACCAAAATGTATCAAGATCTTCGCCGACAATTCTGGTGGTCTTGCATGAAGCGCGAGATCGCCGAGTATGTGGCTGAATGCGACGTCTGCCGCCGAGTGAAGGCTGAACATCAAAGGCCGGCTGGTACTCTTCGCCCCATAGCCATTCCTAAATGGATATGGGATGAAATTGGTATGGATTTCATTACTGGTTTTCCAAGATCACAAAAGGGTAAAAATGCCATTTGGGTAGTCATTGATCGTCTATCCAAGGTTGCCCACTTCCTCCCCGTTCGTGAGGATATAACTGCTAACCTACTAGCCGAGTTATACCTTGCATGGATTTTTCCTCTCCATGGTATCCCTTTGAGCATCATATCGGACCGAGGAAGTCTATTTGTATCCAAATTCTGGCAGAGTTTCCAAAGTGCTTTGGGAACCCATTTGAACCTGAGCACTGCTTTCCACCCTCAGACTGATGGCCAAACTGAAAGGGTGAACCAAGTTCTTGACGACATGCTCCGGGCCTGTGTCATCTCCTTTGGCAAGGGTTGGGAGAAATACCTCCCTCTCGCCGAATTCTCCTACAACAATAGCTATCAAGCCAGTTTGCAAATGGCTCCCTTCGAGGTTCTATATGGGAGAAAATGCCGAACTCCTCTAAATTGGTCTGAAACCGTAGAGAGGTCACTCTTCGGTCCTGATGTGATCAATGAGGCTGAGGAGAAAGTCCGTATCATTCGGGATAATCTCAAAGCTGCACAATCCCGGCAGAAAAGCTACTATGACAAGCACCATCAAGAGGTCCACTATGAAATTGGTGATAAAGCTTATCTTCGAGTCTCTCCTCTCCGAGGCGTTCGTTGGCCCTTTCACCATCCTAGCCAAGAGAGGAGACCTCTCCTATCAACTTGAGTTGCCCTCCAACTTCCCGGATGTCCATGATGTTTTCCATGTCTCCCAACTCCGTCGTTGCTTCAAGGATCCAATCCGTGGGGTTGATCATGAGGTGTTGGACATTCGAGAGGATTTGACCTATCGTGAGCATCCTATCCGTATCTTGGATGAAGCAGAGAGGAAAACCCATAACAAGACCATCAAGTTCCTCAAAGTCCAATGGTCTAACCATTCCGAGGAAGAAGCCACATGGGAGCAAGAAACTAGCCTTTGTCAGGAATACCCCACCTTCTTCACTCAAGCCTAGAATCTCGGGGCGAGATTCCTATAAGGGGGGTAGAATTGTAACAGCCCCAGCTTTGTAATGAAAAATACCAAGAATTTTTCCACTTTTTGCATCTTTGTTTGCATCATAGCATCCATATGCAATTGTTATTTCTAACATTCACTTGGAAACAAATTGAAATGGGGAAGCAAACCTTCCAGCACCCTCCACCAAATGTTTTTGCTCAACTTAGCAAACCAATAAACTTGAGCTTCCAAATTGTTCAGGAAGTTCCAAGTGTGCATGTTAAATTCATTTGATGAAGCAATTCCTTATTAAGCAAGGAAATAAATTTGATAATTCAAATTGGCTTAATTCATTTTTCTATTTTTGAAACCAAGTTAAACCTTCCAAAAATTCAAACTAAAATCATGGGAGACTTCAATGTTATTGTTAGAGCCACCATGAATATTTTCAGTATTTTGGAAATGTTTAAGTGCTTCAATTAAATACAAATTGGAAATTTTCAAAAATGACTATAATTAAAAACTGTGAACAAAGGTTGGCCAAAACATTTTAGTTTGCCTCACCAAATTTTGTGGAGCACCTAAAGGTTAAGTGGAGCCCACCTGAATTTTTGTGAAATTTATAAAAATGGTTTAGGTCCTAAATAAAATCCACTAAACTGCCTCAGGACCTTTTTGCAATTAATTCAAATGTTGCCAGGGGTTCCCTGGAAAATTTCCTTTCCTCTCCACAGTGGCCGACGGCACTGGCGCCATGCCGCCGTGCCCCCACCGTGGTCGTCGTCCACTCGTCCCCCGTGGCCAATCCGCCCACGACGAGGACCCCCACCTGCTCCTCACCCCGTTTCCCCACTTGCTGCTCCCTCGCCTCGGTCCTCTCTCCTCTCACGAGCTCACCGTTCCGGCAGCTAGTGTCGAGCTCGCCGCCGTCACTCCAGTGCACCCCGGTTAGATCGAAGCGATAGCGAGCTCCGCCTGGTCCTTCTCCCCCTCCCCACCGGCCGAATCGGGCTGAGGTCGCCGGAGCGACGCATGCATCCTCGACTTCCAACCGCGGCCGTCGCCGCCAGCCTCGATTCTGGCGTCCTCACCTCCCCGTCATCGTCGAGTACTCACCAATCAACGGGGGTGAGTTCCTTGTAATGCCTAGGCTCTTCTCGCGCTCGTTTTTCCCTCTCTCGCCGTCGTTTCACCGGCGGCCACCGCCGGCGTCACCGTCCCGCGCGGCCTGGCCTCGGACCCCAGTGGGCCGGCCGAAGCCGGGACGGCTCCGGGTAGTTACCCGGCCTCGCTCTCGTCCTAGGCCGGCCACGGGCCGTAAGCCTCGGCCACTCCGCCCCGGCCCTCGCACGCCCGGACTGGGCCGGCCACGGGCCGGTAGCCTTCGGGCACCCACCCGGCCTGCAGCCCGGCCTGGCCGGCATTAGGCCAGCCTGTCTGGGAAATGTGTTTTCCTTTTTGAATTCAAAACAAATTGGAATAATTCATATCTCTTTAAATATTGCTTCAAAAATAGCAAACAAAATACCAAAATGTTCAGCAAAACAAACCTTTGTGTTAGAAGCATTGAATAGTCTTTTGGATTTATATTCTTGCTGTTCAGATATGAATTCCAAAAAGGGTTCAAATAATACTAATTTGGGAAAATCATAACTTATTAAATATTGATCCAAAAATTATGAATAAGATATCAATGTGATCAACACTTCAAATGCAATCAAACCATGCTAATATCACATCATAATCACAAATATTTAGTTGATGTTATTCATAATTTGTTTAAAAAATTAAATTCATTTAATTATTTAATTCGCTATTTATCATCGGTGCTCCGAAATTACAAATGAGGTACCAAAATGATCGGAAGAACAAACCCTATCCATTCATGTCATGTTCATGCATATTGAGCCACTTCTCTAATAATGTAATGATTTATAAGTAATGTGGTCACTAAGATAAATATGGAGTTGTGTCCAATAATTGCACTACTTATTTGGAACTCCATTTAATTTGTTAAAGTAATTAAATGATAATATCAATGCATCAACTTGTCATGTCATCATGTGATTGTGCATTGCACCTCTCCCTCCTGTGATTTATTTGTTCTTTGTGTTATTTTCGGGTATCAATAGATTCCGGAGTCGAGGGTTCCCCTATCTACCCCGACGAGCCGTACTACACGCCCCGGCAGCAAGGCAAGAGATAACCTAACCTTCTTGGCACTTAGCATCCTAATGATTTATAAACTATTTTATCCACCATAATATTGCATGCGATTCAAATGTCTCTTTTTGATCAAGATGTAGAGGATCCTATGAATGCATGTTTATCCCCGAACCAATACATGTATCCCTACCTATGAACCCTAGGTTTGATGTGTTGGCCGGAGACAAGATTTTAGTTATTGTATTTATATGCTCCAGAAATGCTTAGCCATGCTTAGTTAAATGCTTTATTGTCCGTTGATTTAATTCCCATGATGATGATATTGATGGAATGTCGGACCATGGTGTTACTCGTGGGTACTTAATTAATCTGCTTAAAAAGGCTTGGGTGAGTTGCATCGGGGATGGTGTTTTGCCTCACTCTTGCCCTAGTGCGAGTTCTTGTCTCTAGACTCAAGATCGAGCGTGCTGCATTGGTGGGTGTAATGGGCGCCTTACTGACCAAATAATTTGTGAGGGGCTTGTCAAGGGTCCTCTAGTTTGCTATTTCCATTTGCGCGTGTGTGGTGTGGGTGGAAAAGAAACGAAGAGGACGGTGGTGTTTAGGATGTGGCCGCGGGGCAGGGCGTTGGAGGTGTTGAACCTGTCCTTCCGCACACTGATGGCCCTTGATAAGCTCTATGCATTGTAAAGGTCTAACCGCGCCCGCTCGCCGGCCTTCCCCGGAAGAGGGCCAATTAGGTGAGCCGGACGGTACCAATGGGTAAAATAGTACACCCCCTGCAGGGTTTAATCTTTTCGAAAAGCCGTGTCCGCGGTTATGGACGACTTGGGAACGGATATACGAGATCATAGAGAACTTTAACCTAATTGATATGCAGCTAAAGGTTGCATAATCAACTTGTGATAAAGGTTCATTTCCTCGAGGGTGATTCGAGGGGGTTCCTTTGGTGGAGATGAGGGTTGGTTATGGCTACAAGTAGGTTCGATGAGAACCGAGATGAAAAAGTTTACTCTCTTACCCCCTTTATAAAAACTATTCTGAGTAGACGAATGCCATGTGTCATTTATGTCTCGGTTTATGAAAATTCGCTTTATGCAAAAGAAATACATATATAGCTCTAGTGCCTCCGTCAGCATCGGGCCTATATCGCCCTACTAAACTGCGAGTACGTCGTACTTAGTCTCTCTTTGCTGCCTTTATATTTGAATTTCAGAGGAGGACGACACCGAGCAGCTAGGTGGGTCTTCGTGAACGTCGACTAGTAGTCCGGGGTTCCCAGGTGGCAGCTTGGGACCGTGGAACAAGCTGGCTTGGGTGATGTTTATTGTAGGCCTCTTAGGCCATATAATTGCTTCTTGTTGTTAGACAACACTACCCATTTCCGCTTGATGTACTGAGGGATCGGTGATCCCTTTTGTGTGTAATATTTGTATTTTCTCTTATATGAGTTGCTATATGCTTTTGTGTCATAGAGTCTGCAATGTGCCAGTTGTTCCACAAGTCTCGGTCTCTTTACTATACATGATAGCGATGTCTGAGCTTATGGCATGATCGAGGTGTTGTGTGCCGATGATCCATTCCGAGCACACCTGCCAATGAGTTTTGGCCTGGGATTGGTAAACCCAGTAACCTTCGATTGTGTAGCATGACCGGTTGCACAACGCTTCACTGTATACTTCTGTTGTCGGGGCGCTACACCATACATTTGGCGTCAAGAAGAGCTACATGGTGACTTCCATTTCAACGTCAAGCCATCTATCTCCTTCACATGATGAGGACGTGCTAGCGTCGAGGACGACACTTTTCGAAGGAGGGGGAGATGATGTAGCCCAACCCACGTCCATCACCATGTCATGCGCTTCAACGTACGCCAAGCCACCAAGGACTTCAAAGGGCGGCAGGGAACTCCATGGACTCCAACCATCCAAGGCCTACGCGTGGAAAAGAAGGAGAAAACGTCAAGATGAAGAAGGAGGCGGAGCCAGTTTGGCCGGCCTCCAGCCCGGCCTAGGCCGGCTCCCAGGCCGGCCACATGCCAGAGGCAGCCGGCCTCCATCCCGGCCTAGGCCGGCTCCCAGGCCGGCCACAAGTCAGAGCCAGCCGGCCTCCAAGCCGACCTCCAGCCCGGCCCCCAGCCCGACCTCCAGCCCGGCCTAGGCCGGCTCCCAGACCGGACACGCGCTAGAGCCAGCCAGCCTCCCAGCCGGCCTAGGCCGGTTCCCAGGCCGGTCACCCGCGTCCTGCACTCCGTTTTGTACTAAGACTATAAATAACTCTTCCCCTCTTCCTTTTTAGGGTTAGACTAAGAATGAACTAGAGAGTGAGCGTTGCTCCTTCCCGTGATGGGTTCCTCCGAGGAGGATGATGATTCTTATTGTAGCTACTCTTTCACTTAGGTGTCTCTTGTAGTGCAAACCAATCTTTCACTACGGTGATTCTATTGGATCGGTGGACCGGCCGGTAAGAGGAATCGGTTTCAACAAGAGTAAGATTGGCTTGGTTTTGTTGATCCAAAGGCTTCTCTTTTGAGGGTTGTTGTTGGGTGGGAATCCTTGCAGGTTTTGCTAGTTATCCCCTTTTGTTTGCCCACGATTTTCCCCTGATTCCCCTCCATGTTCATCGTGTTCATCCACTTTCCCCCCTCAAATCCGTGAAGATCGGGCCAAACCCTACATCACCCCCCTTGGTGCGGCCGGCCCCTTGGTGGGCTGAATCTGGCCCAGCTGGCCGGCCTCCCCCTTTGCCCTTTGGGGTGGTTTCCCTAATGGGCCCGGGGCCCATTTAGGTGGGCTGCCCCTAAAACCAATTAAAAATATATATTTAATTATTAAATACACTAATTAATATTAGATAAATATTATTTAATTTCCTCTTGCTCCGAAACACCATTCATTGCCCTCCGATCTCCATCAGATACTTTTCCCTTAGTTCCGACACTCCTTCGGAACTCCTCCGATCTCCATCGGCTAATTCTCTCTCATTCCGAAATATTTCGGAACTCCTCCGATCATCATCGGATAATTCTCGGAACAATTTCGGAGTTTATTTCTCATTTCTCTTTTGTACCGAACTATTCCTAAGCGTCGTCTACCCTTAAGCGTGCCACCCTACGGTTCGGGATCACTCCAGACATGATCGAGACTCCTCTTCGATCAATGACCAACAGCAGGATCTGGAAACCCATGATGGCCCCTGTGTGTTCCGCGAAGTTCTCTGTCGCTTGAACCTTATCGTTGTTCACCATTCCTTTTGTCACGCGATATCAAGTTTGTCCTAGATCCCCATCTCGTTCCCGACAAAACTTATTTACTCGTCTCCATGACATTACATCTCCGTGACCCGGTTACATGCTTGCAAGACTTGATGTAATATCACCGAGTGGGCCCAGTGATATCTTTCCGTCACGCGGATGGACAAATCCCGCTCTTGATACATATGCCTTAATGTACTCCTTCAGGAAACCTGATAGACACCTTTATGATCACCCTGTTATGGTGTGACGGTTGATGCAGTCAAAGCCTCCCTCCGGACTAGTGATTAAATATGATCTCACGGTCTAAGGACTTGGTTACTAGTTAACTACTACGTATCTTTTAAGTTATCGCAATGCCGATGTTTCGTGACAGTTCTTATTGTGTTAACTTACTTTGGGTGGTGTCCATCATGTCATTCCCCAATGACACGACTCCATTGTCAATTGACATAAATATCTATGATCAGGAAACCTTGATCATCCATTCACCAATGGACTAGTCAAGTAGAGGCTACTAGGGACCTGGTTGTTTATGTACCACACATGTATTAATGTTTCCGCTTAATACAGTTATAGCATGGTATAAAACTTATTATGAACATATGAGTTATGCTAATAAAACACCTTTATTATTTGCCTCTAGGGCATAACTCCTACAGTCTCCCACTTGCACTAGAGTCCAAATAATCTAGTTTGCACCATTAGCCTTTTTGTCGGGGAGAATAAATAGTCCAAAGGACGTCGCCAGGGGACCCCCGAGGGGCAGCCGAGACCCCCGGCCGCGGCCCCCCTTCTGGCCGCGGTTGGAGCCCGCCCAGGGGGTATGGGCCTCCCCTGGGCCTGTCCTTCTGGCTCCCGGAGTTTTTATTTATTGATTTCCTGTAATTTTTTCAGATATTTCCAAGCACATTCATTTTTGGGCCTTTTCTGCAATTCACAGACAAAATAGACAGAAACTGGCACTTGGCACTGGGTTAATAGGTTAGTCCAGAAAATGCTATGAAATCATATGAAAAACATGTAACAATGGCATGAAACAATCAAAAATTATAGATACGTTTGACACGTATCAAGGAGGCAACCGAAAGCGCGTCGATCGGTCCCTCTGGTCACCGATGATGGATAGAGGCGAGAGGGCCGGCAAGAGATGTGGTATGAGGGGAGCGATGCAGAGTGAGTGTTAGGTGAAATAAATGCAGCGTGTCTCAGAAGGAATGAGACCCGTACGTACCCGGACATATCCAAACACAGAAGTGCACCTGCAATAATTCACAACCTAAAATAGAAGGTATTTCGCTCTGGGATTTTGCAAGCTGGTAGAGTAAATCAGTTTGACTACATAATTCAGTTTTTTCTGTATCTTTAAAATCTTGTTTTTGATTCTTTCAGAATATACAGAGCCCCATGTAGCTACGTCCAATACACATCAGTAGATAACACATTGAAACTAGCATATCATCATATTTATGAACTTCAAACACATCAAAGACATCACACATATCACTAAGGGAACAAGAGACAGTGAAGATGCTTTGAGATAGGCAACAAGTTTCATAGAGAAAGAATACCAATCGAAGGAATAGTTTTTGCCATTTCATCACAAATATCACAAAGATATACCAAGTGAAAGAAATAAGCCAAAACCACAACAATTGCAAATAGGAGCTTTCATGCCAAGAAGCAACCTACGCAAGGTTGGAAACTAGAAAAGTATGCATGAGGTAGATACTTGTTACCGAGATACATTGATGATGAAGAAGATGAGAGTTTGTTTATCATCAAAGCTTGACTCCAATAATCACATGGTGATAACACCTTCCTTATGAATGAGGCAAGCATCCAATGCATCCCCATTGTACCTAAAACAAATTTCAAGTACAACATGGTTCCCAAACTCATTGGGTCCCATAGTAGTTAGATATACTACAATACATAGGACACACTCTATAGATATGAAATTGAATTTCATGCACATCTTAGCCTAGTTAGGATTCGGTGGAGTACACCCTATATATTGGATCAAGAAAGATAAGAATGCTATGACAATATAAATTAGTAACCGTGCATGCAAAGACTTTCTAGAACCAAATGAGATACAATTTGGACAAAAACACCAAGTAAACCAAGAGAGCACACCAAGGTGTGACAAGAAATGGTTGTCCAAATTATATCAAAATCCAAATCAACACGTGATCGAGGACAAATCAAATCAACATATGATTGATTCCAAAACACATCAACACATGAAGTGAGATATCAATAGGAATCAAATCAAAACAACACATGATCGATAAGACACCAATTGAAAATAAGATACCAACTAGGAGAAAAGATACCAAGAAGAGGATAATACTTGACCGAAATCAAGTAAAGTAAAATAAAGAAATAAGGTATCAAAACTCCCACAAGAGACATCAATTGAAACAAATATCTATGGATGAGACATCAAATTCCAATTAATACCAATTGATGGTACCTAAGCAAAGCCAAAGAGCATAGAAGATAAAGATAAGACACATGCTCAAAAGGCATTTCTCATTTAAGAAGATAAGACACAAATCAAGAAATGAGAAAGAAACTCCCTAGAGAGAGCACAGGGGATCATTACTGTTCATATGTCATTTAAAAACACTAACAAGATCAATAAGACATAAAGGTTTACAAGAGGCAAGGAAGACAATGAGAGTAGAAGAAAATACTTGGCAAGAGATGGGGCAAATAATAGCAAATGCCAATGTAGGGATAAAAACATATTCTACCACAAACATAAATATGGATTGTCCAAGGACAATGACCATTTGGAATTATTTTCCCGGTGATAGAGATATCCAAGAATATCCTCAGAAGATAAATCATATGGCAAGAGATAAGAAATAAAACACCATATTTTGAATAAGGTTTGTTGGTAGTTTCAACTATTCGAACCAACCGGCAAAACCATGGTTAGAATAATATGGAGCAAATGGTTTCTAAAATAATATATGGAAATACATATTCTAGAAAAACCACACCAAGCAAACTAACACAAACAAGATCCAAAAGATAACCAAAAAAGAAAATTGGAACTTGTTCGAGCTAACATGCCACATAAGAATAAGATAATTTACAACATCAAATCTAAGTGGCAAAACCTCAAATGTTCACAATTTATAGGATTGTAATATGCACATAGCTTATTACTCCCCCGTAATGTGATAATCCATTTTATCTAAGGCAAGAGGCAAATAAACACGAACTAGATGAATTAATGGACATTATAGAATTTTATTTTCTCATGAATATGACATACCACATAGTGACTAGATAATATTAAAATATCAATACTAGGTGGTGTGCCTCATGTACACACATTTTTAGGTTTGTGAAGTGCACAAAGCATATCATTCCCCCGAAATAGGATAGTCCATTAATCTCTCAAAAGAGCCAATTGAAATCAACACAAGATCCAATAAAGACTCAATACACAGTTTACACATATATGGTGCGCAAATTAACATACACAATCTTGATTGTTCAAGGTAAGTAAGAAGCACACATATACAAGCACATGATAGGAACAAAACTAACACATGCAAGGGACCAAGCAACTTTCAATGTATACGTAATTAAAATACAAGTTACCGCAAGGAGGAACATAGGATATGAGATATGGCAATATAATCCAATTGACTTGGCTTGAGGAAATAATAATCATGAATATCCCTTAATTCTTGAAAGATAGCCAAGTTTCCAATGTCCTCCTAGACAACACCTATTGATCAAGTTGGAGCTTGTTGGTCCCCAACCAAGTTGGGTCCTAAGAGGTTATTCACAATAGGCTTGGCAACCCAAATGATTATTTTCTTGACACCACTTTGAGTTCCCACATATTTGGCAAACACATTACCAACTCTATCCTTTCTAAGTGAATAAGCATCATCAATTAAGATGGGGTTGGATAGGTTACCGATAGTGCATGAAGAAGCAAAGTGACCTTTGCCACGGCAAAGGTAGCAACATCACTCTTCTCTTTCTTCTTAAAAGTCTCCTCAACTTGAGGAGCATTGGCTTGAGTCTTCTTAGGAGGTGGCCTTTGTTCAACTCGTGGTTGAGCATGAGATTGAACAAGAGGCCGCTTCCCTAGTTGCTTCTCACTAAGAGGCTTCTTCTTCATTGGGCAAGATCTAAGATGGTGCCCTTCAACTTTGCACTTGAAGCAAATAATCTTGGCCGAATCCTTCACTTTTTCTTGGCCCTTCTTCTTGTCAATCTTGGACTTGTTCTTGTTGTTGGAGTTGAATCCAAGTCCACTCTTGTCATTGGGGGATTGTTGCACACTCAACATGGTGAGGACATCCCTAGCTCTTCTACACTTTCTCCAATTGAAGATGTTGCTGTTTAAGAGAAGCCCAATGAAGTGAGGATTGGACCAATGACAAGAGCAAGAGCCAAGTTATTAGAACAACAGGTGAACTCGCTCTTATTAGAATATGATGTTTGTGATTATGAGAACTAGTTGTCAACCCGTGCATTTGCACGGGCTAGATTAGCCTCCAATAGCATGCAAATTGTATGAATATTCGATTTTCTTACCTCGATTAGGGATATGATTTAATTTTTTTTCCACAGTCTAACTTAAGTGCATATCTTTGCCGATTATTTTTTATATAAGCAATCAGTTCTATTAGTTTTCAACTTTGTATTTATTTTGTAGATTTTATTGGGACTACACAAAATGCTGCAACCTTTGGCGATGATTTTTCTATCTGATTCATGTTCTAGAAATAGACTTAATTGCATTTTTCACATGTCATCTATCCATAGGTTGACTTATTTATCTTTTTCTTACCATGCATACGCTACACTTAGATTCGTCTGAGATCCAAAATGAATAATCGCACTTCTAATATTATTGAATCATCACAATGTGCAGTTTCAGAAGCCCGTTAAAATGGTTGAAGGAGGTACCTTTGATAAAGAGATCTTAAATTTTTAAAGAAAACATAGATTGCTTGTGGCTATATGTAATACCTTTCCCTCGTGAAATATTATTTTTAGATTATAGGGAAAGTTGTGGAGTGTGTTTTTAGAGAGGATTGTATCACCATGTAATATAGTTACCTTGGATTCCAAGTAGGAAAAATGTATTTCTCAAATTAGGTTAAGATTATAGAGGGAGGACTACTACCGAGAGGCTCCAAATACTTTTTGACTTTAATTTGTTTTTAATAAATTTCTCAAGTTTTCTAAATAAAAAAACACATAAGAGAATGGATATCTATAGAATTTCCTTACTGTAGATGCAAGCGGAATATAATCCAAATAGAAAGGTTGGAATTCAATCCATTTGCTTCAATGCGTGTTTTTTATCTTTTTTTTACCATGCATACGCTACACTTAGATTCGTGTGATATCCAAAATGCATAATCGCACTTCTAATATTATTGAATCATCACAATGTGCAATTTCAGAAGCCCATTAAAATGGTTGAAGGAGGTACCTTTGATAAAGAGATCTTAAATTTTTAAAGAAAACATAGATTGCTTGTGGCTATATGTAATACCTTTCCCTCGTGAAATATTATTTTTAGATAATAGGGAAGTTGTGGAGTGTGTTTTGAGAGAGGATTGTATCACCATGTAATATAGTTACCTTGGATTCCAAGTAGGAAAAATGTATTTCTGAAATTAGGTTAAGATTAGAGAGGGAGGACTACAACCGAGAAGCTCCAAATACTTTTTGACTTTAATTTGTTTTTAATAAATTTCTCAAGTTTTCTAAATAAAAAAACACATAAGAGAATGGGTATCTATAGAATTTCCTTACTGTAGATGCAAGCGGAATATAATCCAAATAGAAAGGTTGTAATTTAATCCATTTGCTTCAATGCATGTTTTTTTTATCTTTTTTTACCATGCATACGCTACACTTAGATTCGTGTGAGATCCAAAATGCATAATTGCACTTCTAATATTATTGAATCATCACAATGTGCAGTTTCAGAAGCCCATTAAAATGGTTGAAGGAGGTACCTTTGATAAAGAGATCTTAAATTTTTAAAGAAAACATAGATTTCTTAAGGCTATATGTAATACCTTTCCCCCGTGAAATATTATTTTTAGATTTTAGGGAAAGTAGTGGAGTGTGTTTTGAGAGAGGATTGTATCACCATGTAATATAGTTACCTTGGATTCCAAGTAGGAAAAATGTATTTCTCAAATTAGGTTAAGATTAGAGAGGGAGGACTACAACCGAGAAGCTCCAAATACTTTTTGACTTTAATTTGTTTTTAATAAAAATCTCAAGTTTTCTAAATAAAAAAACACATAAGAGAATGGGTATATATAGAATTTCCTTACTGTAGATGCAAGCGGAATATAATCCAAATAGAAAGGTTGGAATTTAATCCATTTGTTTCAATGCATGTTTTTTTTTCAAAATGTGTGAATTTGTTGGTATTTTTAAATAATAAGAACCATGAGATATATTAATTTGCCAATACGATGGAGTTTCATGGTTAGGAAAATTCGTTTAAAAAAAAACTAACGGGTGAGCTTTACTCACCTGCTTCTCTGGAGTGTGAGCCACGACGCCACCTTGACCTTGCTTGAACATGCACTGTGGGCAGTCCAACCTTTTTCTACGATGGACAATTTACATAGAAGTGGGATATTTGGAGGGCCTATATCTCTCGAACCAAATGAAAGCCATACCTGCAAACAATTCAGGCCCATCAATAGAGGAAGTGGTTTCTCATGGAAGATGTACTATTACATGTGCAAACCACAATCAAACAATTGTAGTTATATATGGAAATATGACATGCAGTGTGTTTGATAAGAAACTCTGTTATATTCAGATCTGCTGTTTCCATGTAGAATATGTTACAAAATATTATTTTGACAGTTTAGTCGAATTCATATATTTTCTCGATTTATTATCTTATCATATTAAGAATATCTTACAAAGGTGGAAAGACAAAGTAACATTGGTACTTGCGCAATTGATGTACATCTTACAATCAGTTGACATGTCCAAGTTATCTTCATTTTACGGCATGCATCTATATATGTTCTTCTAATCTAATTTATTAGATTTTATAATTATACATATCATCATAGATACTCCATTTACTTGAAACTATGGTACTTTGGAAAAAAACTGAACATAATGCTATAAGGGAAACTCATTTCCCTTGCCGTACGTAATAACTCTCTCTTAGTAAACAATTTAGTTGTTCCGAAGACTCCACATAAAAAGGGTATTTATCAATTGAATGTCAGGGAACAACAATTATTTTTATACTACGCACTGTATAGTACGCGTAATTATAATAATAGTAGTACCTTGCTTCAACCCCGGCTCATGGCTTCCGCTGTAATGCTACTACAAATTATGGCAAAACCCTTTGTACAGGCGTGGCGTTGAAAATTTGGAATCGAACACACACACACACACATATATATATATATATATATATATATATATATATATATATATATATATATTTAGCGGACTATATAGTTGTAGGAGTCAACTTGAAAAATGATAATATATGAGTATTCTGAAAGAAAAACAAACATTCTTCAGACAATATCTCTGTTATCATACTTGGGATTACAAATTAATCAGAGTTGAGTAATCATATGTACCCAATACACTACAAATTTTATCACACATGCACCTGAGAATAAATAAATCACGGTCGAACACATTACTATTTAACTGACAGCTGCAAAAGAAAATATTGGAGAAACATAAAGGATTATTTACTCGGCTATTATAAAATAAGGATTTATAAGTAAATTCAAATAAGACATCAAGACTACTGAAACTTCTAGACATATATTATTAAGTAGGGATTAATCGAGTCCCCCTCCAACCATTAAACTTTAGCAAACCTTCCGATCTGGTTTTCCTCTTTGCTCATAATTAATGCATGCACACATGGTCAAAACTTGAGCAATGGTGAAAACACCACTATCCGGAGTGATTCGATCCGTGAAACCAAGATGGAGATGCTCACGTACATGCCCAAGCTGAAACCAACGGCAGCAGTCTTTTAGTTGGAACACACCAATCTAGCTAGCTTCTGTCGATAGCATTGCTTGCAAACAGATGGAACTGAAACTGAAAATTAGATGAGAAGCACCAGAGCATGCATGCATGCGGC